>JAOTQR010115655.1:0-24940 GCA_025774065.1 Solanum ossicruentum | reverse complement strand
CCTCACGCACCATAAGTTATTTAAGTTTAAAATGTACCTCGATCACAACAATTTTTTCGAAAGAGCAATTAACCTCCATTTAGTTAATTACGGGGTCTAACAGAAAATTCACATAAAAATGATATAAAATATGCATATGATGGTAAAAATTTAATTGGTGCAATGAATTAATTAGGATTGGAATTCAATTCAAAACTATAAGACTTGTTTGAGAAGCCACTCTGGAAATTTAATTCGATGTAATCGATTATAAATGTACAATTTGGCAGGTTTGGCTATCTAGGTAATTGTCTACAAGTAATAGAGTATAATTAGCAGGGGTAATTATACTCTCTAATTTGTAATATGGAGTAATGAATTGATGGTAATTACATGATATAATTACAAGCTGATTATTTTTTAACTTCTTTATTTTAATTCTATTTTTATTTTTATTCATGTATTATTTCTAATATTTTAATATTATTTTATATTATTTTAATTTTTGTAAAAATATTTTTTTTTATTTTATATAATTCATATTCATGTCTTTCTTATTTCTTATCATTTATTTCTTCTGTTCCATACAATTGTTCTCATTATGTATTTTTCATTTAACATAATTTTGTTAGTATTCTAACTTCTAAATGAAAGTGGAAATCTGTCACACCCTAACTATAAGGGGGAAGACATCAAGGATTTACCCAAGCGCATGCTAACTATAAGTACTAAACTCATGCCAAAGTTGTGGACTCATTAGCAGCAGAATAAAAACCAAGACACGTGCTAAAACATAGGTAACAAAAGGGTCCACCGGGATACTTATAACTAAAACACAACTAAATCTAAGAAGTCTAAAGAGTGCGCCTAAAATTCTAATAATTGGTTGAGACAGGGCCCCGACATACCCATTTTGACGCATACACATACATATCAAAATATAAGTTTCTAGATATCTGATAGTTCCAGATAGAGGTTGAGTTCATCAACCGCTAAGATGGAATTCTCTGGTTACTAGAAAAGTAAGTTGTCCTGAGTACCTAAGTCTACATTAGTAGAAATGAAACTAGGGACTTCAATACATATAAAATATACACGGGTATGTAAAACATTCAAAATAACAAGTAGACATGGAATGGTACTTAAATGAATCAAATATTAAGATAGACAAATTTGAGCATATGTATGCAGGATATATAATTAAAACTAAGACTATGACCAATCTGAAGGGTCCTCACCTAGCATTATTCACACCTAGCTTTATCTTTCTTATTCACTTATACATATGTAAAATTCCTATAATTTGCCTAGGTGATATCTTTATTTCTTTATATAGCTTTGTTGTTTCTGTAATAATAACTGACAGGTGGTCACATGATGTCCAACTTTCTATGATCCGTGATCTATGTATGGCATTTATAGTCCACTGTCATAACCATGCATGAAATCTCATAGTATAGGTAACAAGGTTTGTCAAGGTACGCCCCCAGGGCTCTTGTATGGTCTGTCCGCATGCCTATATGAGTCAGGTGAATCCACAATGAAAAATTTAAATCGATTTTATCTAAATTTTATGCATAAAATAGTATCACACGTAGCAACCCTAAAGTACCCACCACACGTTGTAAAGTAATATGTAATCTTCACTTGAATATAAGTCTTGTAATAAGTAACTCATGAATATTATAACTCATGCTATACTTGCTGATTGATTTCTTTAACTTAAGAATCGTATATCTATGTGAACTATACAAATATAGATAATATGTGGATACTTGCTTCTTTTAACTTTGTGCTACACATGCACTTGGTAACTTCTAGGAGTTCCAACTGAAGACACATTTGGTGATGTGGAACATGACTTTAATTTTCTGACTAGAAAAAGCGTACTAGAACTCTGCAAGTTTAGACATCTAACATATGGGGATTTACAAGATAGGAACACTTAATCATGTAATCTCATATGATATCTATGCTAGGAACATGCGACTTCGGGTTGTGCCTTAATGGCGAAAGAATTTTTAACATTACATACCTTACTTTGGGACTCACTATCTTACATCGTGTCATCAACTACTTTGATTACCGCTTTATTTATAATATAATATTGTATAGAGAAGTATAAAAATCTAATCAACCAGCACTATACTTTGGGACTCACTATCTTACATCATGTCGTCAATTGCTTTGATGGTCGCTTTATTTATAATATAATATCATATAGGGAAGTATAAAAATATAATCAACCACCACCACAAGGACAAGAAAGGAAGAATGGTTCATGAGCGACAAGCTCAATAGTTACGATAGATAAATGAAATATCACCACCCCTTTGTCAATTAGCTACTTTCCAAGTGGGATGATGATTTATCTATGAGGTCAAGAACACTCCCCAATCCATACTCCAGAAATAACCAGCCCCATTACCAATTCTACTGATACCCATAAACTCAAACTTATTGCTTCAAAACACCATTCTGTGAGTTCTTTGTCAAACAACGTCAAGTTTTCTTATAAGCTTCACAATTTAACTTGGTGGAGAACTAATGCCTTCATTAATAATAATAATAAAATCTTGATGAGTCCATATCTCGGACTCATTTTGATTTTAGAATGCTAAAAACAAATACTGTGTTTGGTGTGCTATTATATTTCAAATACGAACTAACATGCATGTGTTATGGCACGAATAGAGCTAAAAGTGCACAAGTGAACAATATTTAACAAAACTTGGTAAAGGAGAAAAAATGTAAGAAAGGAGGACAAAAGTGATGTGACCGACCTAGTTGGCATATCTCTCAATGCTCAATAAGACCGCTTAATATTCAACAATCAAGTCTCAAGTTCATTTTAGGAAGGTGGTCACAAAAGCTCATGATAAAGCATAGTTTCATAGCTCAAAACATGCTTAACCCCAATGGATATAATCAATTCATGGCATAAGCTTGAAATAGATAGTCATGCATAATCAACCAATATTTCGTAAAACCCTAACATAATTAATACTGATAAGTCATAATAAAAGATACTCATAGGTAATACAACTTGAAAACATATAATTTTCATGAAAACGGAAGATTGGGCTCCATGGGTGAAAAGACCCAATGGATGAAACTCACATACCTTAAACCTTGATTTCCTTGAAGTGAACTTGAAGTGATTTTAGAGCTTGAAATGAATTGTTGAGTTCTAAAGTTAAGCTTAAGATCCTTAGATTTGAATGAGAGAATTGATAGAGTCTTAGAGGGGTTGAGAGAAGGTTTTGTGAGTTATAGAGTTAAAAAAGGCTAAGTATGAATGATTTCATGTTTTAGTGGGTATGGGGCTACGACCCCAATGCCCTTTGGAACATAAGAAAAACTAAGGAAAATATTGTACTGGTCCACATCCAGTCCGCGACACGGACCAAACGTGAAGGAGAAAATTATACTGCTACGCTTCCCTGGTGCATTATGGCCAAGCTCGAATGCTCTCTGGAAATTGAAAATTAGCGAAAATTATTTTTCTCTATAAATCTTCTATAATTCAAGTTATACCCATTTCCCACTCTATTTTGCCCCCTAATCGAGAATATGAAGTTAGATTTTTGTTATCACACGAATTTTGAGATATATGAAAATTACGATTATGGGCATTCCAAAGCACATTTTAGGGCATTTCAATATCTACCTTTTGGGAACATTCGTCCCTGAATGTCAAAGGAACATGCATAAGAGAAGTAATCATGAAGATTTCAGCCTGACGTGAATGCCACAAATGCATTTAAACATCATTTTTCACAAATCTCAATATAAATGTCAAAATCACTATAAACTTGTTAACATAAACATGAATGCATGCAAAATAACATGAGGGATGAAACTTAAGACTTGAAAAATCATATAGGGGACTTAAATTAGTACCTTTGACTTAAGTAGAGTGGAAGAGATATGGGTAGCACTTTCTCGTGTCCGCCTCGACTTCCCTTGTAGCACTGTCAACTTGTTGGTTCCTCCAAAGGTCCTTGATGAAAGCTACCTCTTTGTTTCTCAACCTCTTTACTTGTCTATCCAAAATCTCCACCGGGACCTCCTCATAGGTAAAATTATCTTCTACAACACCCACAACATCCAAGGGCACTATAGTAATTGGGTCACCCACACACTTTCTCAACATGGACATATGGAAGACAGAATGAACCATATTCATCTCCATAGGCAACTCCAACTCATATACAACCTTACCCTCCTCAAAACTTTATAAGGACTCACAAACCTTGGGCTTAATTTCACTTTATTGCCAAACGGGACCACACCCTTCATGGATGAGACTTTCAAGTAAACCCAATTACCAACCTTAAACTCAAAATCTCTTCTCCTCACATTGGAGTAGGACTTTTGTCTACTTTGGGCAGTTTTCAATCTCTCCCTTATCAACCTCACCTTCTCCAAGGTCTCCATGACCAAATCCGGACCTATGAAAGCCATCTCCCCCACTTCAAACTACCTAACTGGGGATCTACAACACCTACCATATAAAGCTTCAAAGCGAGCCATACTAATGCTTGAGTGGTAGCTTTTGTTGTAAGCGGACTCGATAAGTGGAAGGTACTCATCCCAACTACCCTTAAACTTCAAAACACAAGCTCTAAGCATATCCTCAAGAGTTTGGATAGTCCTTTTGGATTGACCATCCATTTGAGGATGAAAAGTTGTGCTAAGCTTAACCTTGGTACCAAGACCTCTTTGGAAGGACCTCCAAAAGTAAGAAGTGAATTGAGAACCACGATCCGAAATAATAGACAAGAGCACCCCATGCAATCTGACCAACTCATGTATATACAACTTGGCATAATCTTCAGCACCATAAGTGGTTTTGACCGGTAGAAAGTGAGCCAACTTTGTCATTCTATCCCTAACAACCAAAATAGAGTCAAAATGTTTTCTATTCCTAGGAAAATGAACCACAAAATCCGTGTTGATCTCTTCCCACTTCCAAGTAGGAATCTCTATGTCTTGGGCTAGGCCACCCGGCCTTTGATGTTCAGCTTTCACTTGTTGGCGATTGTGACATCCGGATATGAACTTGGTAATATCTCTCTTCATACCACCCTATTAATGCACCTCCCTCAAGTCTCTATACATCTTTGTTGAGCCGGGGTGAATAGAACAGAATGAATTTTGGGCCTCCTTCAAGATCAACTCCCTTAAGTCATCAACATTATGCACACACAAGCTACCTTGGTACCTAAGGACACCATCTCCCCCTTGGGAGAAAACCTCCACTTTTTTCATCCTTTACCAAGGTCTTCAACTATAGTAAGGTGGGGTCAAGAACTTGTTTTGATTTTACCTCCTCAATCAAAGAAGATTTAGAACCATCAACAATCACTACACCACTATTTTCAACTTCATCCAAAATAACCCCCAATGTAGCCAACTGGTGAACTTCTCTAGCCACCTCTTTGCCACCATCATCAATATGAGCGAGATTAATGATGATGGTCATGCTCCAATAAGAAAGCGGTGGCTATCAGTAATTAACCTAACCGAGGTTATGATGGAATCCACAGGGAATATAGGGCTTGACTATAGGATTTCACTACTAATCATTTCTAATATCTATAACTAAAATCTCTAAAAGGGCATTTTTTGTGATTCAAAAATAACATAAAATAAATGCTAACTAGAATATGAAAAAATGCTCAATTTTGGGAACAACATGAGAATTGTGTTCCTTGACTCAATTACCTTAGATAACACTACTACGATTTGTGAATCACATGCAGGACTGTAACATAGGTTCTTCCACCCTCTTGTAAAGGTGAAGTTTCACCATGGCGCTTGGTCGGCTACCATAGCGTGGCAACTAACCCTTACTTATTGTCCCAGTCAACCTCCCCTTAGTTAGGTTTGGTTGATTAGATAGAACACCTCAACCGAATCCTGTCATCTACTTCCCTTTTCTTATTCGTCACTACCTTGGTCGGGATCATGATAGTAGGCAGGGTTTGGTGTTGGCCACCACCAAGCAACATTAATCATGAAGGGAAATAAACAATACATGCAAAACCCGAATCATAAATATGCACAAAACCTAGGTCATTTCAAGTCAACTACCAATGGTTCCCATAACCCCAAGTTGCGGGTGCTTAGCTACTCATGGCTAAAGCAAAACATACAAAAATACAAATAAGAGACATAGTTGAGAGTTTCACCAATAACAATGAAGGAAAGGCACCACAAGTTGCAAACCCACATGCTTGATTGATCAACAATGCATACAAAGCAAGATTTGCAAATTCCCAAAATGAGTTTTTCATGAAAGAACAAATAAACTACTCTAAAACCTAAGAAAAGCTTCAAAAATATCTTGGAGTTGTGTCTCTGGTCCCTCCTTCAAAATAACCTAACTTAAACTATATATAGTGTGTTCAAAATAACCCTAAAATTTGTACAAAAAAGACAACTGACAACTGATAAGTTTCGCAGTTACGACTCGTAGGGGAACCTATGAGTCGTAGTTGGGGTGTTATATCAGGATATTGGCATCTTGGACTGAACTGGTACGACCCATAGGTACAAGTCGTTGCTTGGGCTATGACTTGTATGTTGATCCCATAGTCTTGGTCTTTAGTTTTTTGGTCTAACATTTTGGCTCTCTGAGTCATGCTGCGAGTCCACTTGTACGAATCATAGAGCATCTTACGACTCATAGGCTAGACTTGTAGGAGTGACACACTTGGTAGATTTCTGATTTTTGGTCTCTAATTCCTGCAACGTCACAACCTACGACTCATGGTGTGAGCTACGACTCGTAGGTGGGCTCGTACGGCCTATGCTTCAACAAAATCTATAATTTTTCTTCAAAATCATGCCAACCTAACTTTTCTGCAGGATTAATGCAAAAACACATCAAAACACTAAAAAGTCTCTTTGAGAACTCACAAAATCCCTTGTTTTAGACACCAAATATGTTGTATTATGACAACACATCAACACCATCAACTTAGAATTGTTGCTTTTCC
The DNA here is from genome assembly GCA_025774065.1 of Solanum ossicruentum. NCBI lineage: Eukaryota > Viridiplantae > Streptophyta > Magnoliopsida > Solanales > Solanaceae > Solanum > Solanum ossicruentum. Next base: position 17,954 of record JAOTQR010115655.1, on the reverse strand, counting down.
TCAAGCGATGACTCAATCTACACAAACAGAGGGAAATACATAGCAACTAGACTAGTGGCATACATATCAACTTCTCTGATTTAGGTATCCAAGTACCATTTTCAAAACAGGATTGTAAAATTATTTAGCAAACAAGAACATAATGGGATACCTGGCAATCCAACCATGATAAGCTAAGGAGCATTAACCTTCCACGATTACTGGCATAATCATATGCTAATCAAATAGTGCAAATGCCCTCGCTAGAAAGAAGTCCCTTATACTCACTCAGGCACATTTAGAAATCAGGGACTGAGGAAGCATTCTCACTCTCACAATTTAAATTCATGCATAATGACCAACACCATAAACTTGCCCCTATAATCATTTTTCGGTTTGGTACAAATGTGGAATGGGATCACTTTATGACTTATTGGCTTGTAACATGGACTTAGGGGGCTTTTGTATGGTATTTCGGGCAAATAATGACTAAAAGCTATTCTTGAACCGTGTTTACCAATACTTTTTGCTTTCATACTTCAACCCTTTCACCAACTCCTCCCTTATTTCCCCCCTTAAAAGCTTTTCCCGAGCTTATTCTTTCACTGTTTAGTTGTGCCTTCATTTTGAACACATTTTTTGCTAATCTTTTCAACTTAAGGCACTCGTTTTCTTTGTTTTTCTTCACTCGGCTCATGATTATTCATTTTCTTTCTTTTCACCTCAACTAACTATCTCATTTTTGTTACTTTACCACAATAACGGTCATCTCAACTTAGGCTTTTAGCCTAAAGTGAAGTAGACAATATCTATGCCTTAAACCAGGGCCACCAATGTAGCCACCCTCAACTTAGGCTTTTAGCCTCAATCAAGGTTCACATGGTCAAGGATAGATCAGGGCCAATATTAGGGTATCTCATCAAACGAGGTAAGGTTAGCAAGGTGTCAAGAAGAAAATATGAGTACATGAGAAGCTCAAACATTTGAAACAAGGGATTACTAGTTCATTTGGTAGGTCATTTAGGCAAACGTGGGCTCACTATCAGAACAAAGGCCTAAGATCAGTTCCAAATCAACAAATTCACCAAACTAATCTTAAAGTACTAGGGCAAGTTTTGAGTCTATACAATGATACATGAATGCATCAAAATAACATCACACACACATGGCATTTGCATGCACAATCAAGTATAGACTCACAGGGCATGCTTTCAGTCTCAGCTTAACTTCACAATATTAGAACAAACATTGTCTTGTACTCTAGAAATATATAAATGCATCAGTAATCACAACCTCAAAAATTTTGAGGGGTACCCAATTTTGCATCAAAAGTTTAAAGAAAATCTAAGAACTACATATATGCCAAAAGATATTATTACTATGCATTTACAAATTATCTATACTTCCTAAGGTATGCCGGTTCAACAGAAAATTAAACATCCACAAGAAAAAAGAAACACAACAAGAAAACTTTGGGATAAATAGGGGAAGTTATGGACTTGAGGCTGCTCAGACTTTACCTTAATCCATAATTTCCACCACCCCACCAAAAAATGATACTTTGTCCTCAAAATAAAGACAAAAAAACACACTATAATATAGAAATATATACATACATTCATTAAAAATAAAAAATAAATACCCAAAGTAGAAGTAAAAATAACATCTAACATAAACATAATTAAAACACAACCAAAAATCAACATAATAACAAGATTGTCTAGAAAGAGAACAAAGTATCAAAAATGTCAAGATAAGAACTTGGGTCAAAAGAAGTCAAACATATTGGTGCCCACGCACCAGTCTCGGTCTGATTAGTGGTGTCCTGGGGCTGTCTCTCCTCCTCTGCTATAGTGCCAGAAGTACCCTCTCCAGGTGGGATGTGTTGTTCTCTCTCTCTATGCATAACCGCTAACATAATTGACTCCTGCACCTCCTCCTCCAGTATGGGCTCCTCCTCCTGACTCAGCTTCTTCAGGGCGGGCTCTGGGTCAGCATGCTCAAGGGGCCTCTTCCCTTAGGTGTCTGGACGGTCGGTGAGCCAATCAAAAGACTCGTCACCTCCTTGTGCTACCTCTAGGGCTGGCATAGGGGCTACTAACAGCTACAATAAATCAGCCTTGAACCTGGCCAACTCATAAATCACCAAACTTGTGTCGGCAGGCCTAGCACCCTCGAGCCTCTTCTGGACTCTAGCCTCGAATGCATCCACCCGTGTATCAATCGCTTGGACTCTATCATCAACTAACTCGCGGGCAAATTCCTTCATCTTCTCCTCATAGTTCCGAACAGTATGATCAATAAATGGCTAGACACGTGCTGACAGCTCACGAAGCCTCCTTTCCACTACAGTAACCCTGCACAATAAAGCCTGAAATGCAACAGTAGTAAAGAGAGGGTCAACCTGTTTAGAAGGAGCCACTGGTGCTAGAGTGTTGGAGGAAGGTGTTGACTCGATCTCAACTGCAGGTGTGGGCTCTGTAGTAGCTGGAGTAGTGCCGGTGCTAGCTGGAGGTGAGCTTGGGATCTGCGGCTCTACCGGGAATGGCACTGGGATAGCTGGAGAAACTTGTCGTGATAAGGCCACTGGATTCTCAGTAGCCTTCGTCAAGCTAGGATCTGTAATGCCGGTGACCTTTGCATGACGGTCCCAGTGAGGGTCAATAGGAACACCTGCTGCACTGCATAGTCGATAAATCAGAGTTGGAAATGATAGTAAGGCGCTCGTCCAAGCTGCAGCCTCGTGGATCGGCTTTGAATTGATCTGGGTCCAATCTATAGCATAGACATCTAGGATACTGCAAAAAGTATAGCCCTCTCGAGGGTGATCACATTATCCATCAAAGTTGGCCTAATACGCTAACGGATAAGGGACCACCAAAACTTGGCTCGGAATGAGTGGTGGGCTTTTACTATGGGATCTGCGTGGTTTGTGACCTATGTTGGCTCAACTCCCTCCTCACAAATCTGGCCAACGATACACCGTAGGAGCTCTGTCCTAGCGTTAATGTCCTTCTCAGTCATCGCTGTCCTCATCTTCTCAATACGACTGTTTGTACTCTGCGGTGGACTGAGAGGCTGTATAAGCAGGCCTAAACTAAACTCATCATATCGTCTCCTCCGATATATCCACTCTCTTCCCCTGGACTATCACTACACATAGCCTGGGTTGCTCGATTGGCCTTTTGTCTTTTGGCAACCCTCGGTGGAGAATAGCTAAATAATTCGCATAGAACTCACGAACTATGTAAGGGGCATATTTGTCCAGCTGCTGTGTAGTCTGACAAAGCCCGTGCTCGTATAATCCCGTATCCAAGTCAGGTACCTTGTCTAGCCCTGCTGTGCTCAACCTGGATTCCTTAATAAATTGCCCGACCGGCTTGCCATGTCCCTTATCTTCTAGCCCCTAGTCGTAGATCTCTTTCATGCCCACAACACACCATCTAGGGCCGACCAGGGGCTGAGACTAGGACTCCTACTCAGGATGAGAAGTGCTCTCGGACTCTGACTCGGAGCTAGAATGTGTAGGAGTCATCTGAGGTGAAATACTCCCCGAGTCATTTTTCTCCACTTCTTGTACTTCTTCTTTAGACTGGGAGGCACTTGTAACTTCCATTGGTTCCCGAGTTGTACTGGCCCCGGTTTGAGGAACAATTGCCAAAGGATCAATACTGACCCTGTTGACTTCAACAGAACCCTCAGACCTCTTAGTCTAGAAAAAACCATCCACTAGTCTTCGCCTGAACGTTTGCATAGCCCTCTTATCTTTGGGCGATATCTGCAACACAACCAACAATCCATATGAGCTTTAAGACAATTTACTTACTTAACACGCAACAAAGAACAAAACTAAACAAATGAAAAACAAGAACTGATGCAACTGCAAATGTGTAGGTACGAGTGAAGCTATAGCTCATAGGATGACCTACGAGTCATATACTAGGCTCTAGAACTAGTTGTGCCTTTAAAAATGCTCTCTGATCACAGATATGAGACATAGTTACGACTTGTAGGATGGCCCATAAATCATAGCCCTAATTTTGCACCTAGTTTCAGAAATATTTTCAAAACTCAGCTGCGTCTATGAGACCCTCACTACGAATCATACCAGGTACTACAAGTCGTATGTGGGTCTCTTATGAGGAATGTGAAGGAATTACAGGTGACAGATGATTGCTATGAGGGACCACTATGACTCGTATAGGAACTTATAAGTCGTAAGAGTGCCTCGTCACTGTGCACAGAACTACCTGCAATGCCTACTCATTTCTCACTTAAGGCATACATTCATCACTAAACCTCAACACTTTTAAGCAAAGTGGATCAAAGCAAGACTATACGACACATATTCAACTCCATACTAACACTGGCAATTCAAAATGACGATACATCCATACCATATAAATTTCAACTCCAGTAACCATTCTAATCCCTATGTGAGCAACAATATTGCGACATGAAGAAAAAATTTATCAATATCATATTCATAACCATCCTCAATTATTTTGAAAGCCAACAAACCCTAGATTATAAGCTTAGCTCGGCAAAGCAATGTATGGCATATTCAAGCATGATCAAACTAAACCTATACTCATGTAGGGAATAAGCTTATCAATAATAATCTAAAAATGAGATCAAAAAGCTTACCAATTGAGTTGAAAAGTTAACTGAAAGAAGGAGAGATGATTTTTGCGTCAAAAACATAGGATTTAGTATCCTTTGCCGGAATCTTTACCGGAAAATGACATGGGCAGCCGGGATTTTTAGTTGGAGATGGATTTACGGGATGGAAAATGGTTTTTTGTCGTGTTTAGGGTTAGAAAATGGGGGAATTAGGGTAAAAGATTATTTTGACCCCTTTTTATAACAAACTGGGTCAGGTTTTAAAATGCCTCAGATTGGAGCTACAAGACCCCGACTACGAGTTATAGGTCGCCCTATGGCTCGTAGGTACCAGTCTCATACCTGAACCAACACTTAGCAAAAATTCATAAATCATACTTGGGTACTATGAACCCCTCTTACAACTCGTAGGGGATCCTACGGATCATAAGGTTGGCTCGTAGCATATGTGTCAATTTCACATGCTTACTGATTTCTCATATGAACCATGATTATGAGTCGTAGTGCAGACTACATCTATTGGCCTTCTCGTAGGAGCTGCTCTAGTCCAATTTTTCCAGATTCTTGATTCTTCTAATTTTTACCTATGCTCCAAGTCTCAAAGCGTAGTAATCCTCAAAAATATCGTAGTTGCATCATTGTTTGTTAGTTTAATACAAACCATTACTATTACTCTAAGTCTCAAATGAACAAATAATTAGCAAAATGCTGGGGTTGCCTCCCAAGAAGCAACTTATTTAATGTTGCAGCTTGACTTTGTCATCTTCCTTCATCAACAATCATCAAGGGCCCACACCTCACTCTTGAACTCATCCTAAAGTTTCATGGATTGGCGATTATCAAACACAACCTCAACCTCATTCATCCTAAACCAAAGTTGACCCGAATCCATATCCACTAGTACCCTCCTAGTGGTCAGAAAAAGGTCTTCCCAAAATAATAGGTACCTCAAAGTCAACCTTGTGCTCAAGGATCGTGAAATCCACCGAAAAAAGGAATTTATCAACTTTAACAAGCACATCTAGCAGGATTACATCAGGTTTCTTTATTGTTTGATCGGCCATGAGCAACCTTGTTCTCGTGGGGGTAGGGGTGCCAAGACCAAGACTTTTGAAAATGACAAGAGCTATTATATTGATGCTAGCCCCCAAATCGCACAATGCTCTTGAGAATTCAACGTCACCAATAGTGCAAGGGATGGTGAATGCACTAGGATCGTCATGCTTTTGCACTAGAAATTTGGTCGTGATTGCACTATATTGTTGGAGCTCTTATGAGAGCTCTTGGCTCAGAGTGCATTTCTTTGTTCCCAAATCCTTCATATATTTGGCATATCGGGGCATTTCCTCCAAGGCTTCCAAGAGAGGGATGTTGATGGATAGATATTTTATCATCGATAAGAATTGCTTGAACTTACCATCTTCTTCCTTCTTCTTAAGCATTTGTGGGAAAGGAGGAGGTGGTTTTGGGATTGATTTGGCTTTCTCTTGTTCTCCCACCTCTTCGTCCTCCACTACCCTACTCTTTGGAGCTTCCTCCTCACTCATTACCTTGATATCAATGGCTCTTTCCTCAACTTCATCATCAACAATTGGCGTAGGAGGATCCACAGTGCTTTTGCCATTTTGAGTCATCACGACCATGTAGTGCCCTTCGTTCTTAGGGTTTTGAATCGTGTTGATTGGTAAGGTGCCCTTCTGGCATTGGTTCAACTGTGAAGACATTTTTTTGAATTGTTGTTCAAGTTTTCTTGATTGCCATGGAATGAGACTCTATTTTATGATTTATGCTTGAAATATTGGTCTTCATCCCTTTCAAAGTCTCATCATGGTGATACGCCCTCTTCAACAATTTATCGAACATTTCTTCAATCCTTGAACTACTTGATCTAGCATCACGGCTATGTGGTGGTACAAAGGGACCATTTCTGTAGCCTTCTCTTCTACCCCATTTTGCGTTTTGCACTCTCTCTCTTTCATAGTATCCACCCCTATTATCTCTGTATGCCCTTTCTCGATTGAAGTTCCGACCTTGATTCTCGAAACCTTGTCTCTAATAATCCAAGGTGGATCCTTGGGGGTTGTTCTGAAAACCCGCTACTTGGTTGCTCATAAAGCATGTATCCTCATCAAAGAATCGATCATCATAAATTGGAGTCTTTGAGAGTTGATGGGTTACCATTCACTTGCTTGATTTTGTTTTAAAACCAAGTCCATGCTCGTATGAAGTTGTGCAAATTGTTCCATGATCTCTTCATTCACCTTTGCTTGCCCATTATTTGTGGTAACCGCACAAGAGCTCTTTGTTGTACCCCTCTCATTTGTCCCTATTCTTGGTTGGTCTTCACCACTTGTTCCATTCTCTCAATGACAAGTTCAAACGGTTGATCAAGAAAAACACCACCCATGATCATGTTGGCACATGCATTGCTATTATCATCAAGTGCACTATAAAAGATCTCGACTAAAGCATCATCAACAATTTTATGATCGGGGACCATACTTAAGTATTTGGTGAATCTCTCCCATGTAGTGCTAAGAGTGCCTCCAAGCAATCGCTCAAAGTTGTTAGTTTGGTCCTTAAGCTTCAGTTTCTTTGACCTTGGGAAATATCTTTCGACGAACACCCTCTGTAGCTCAGCCCAACTCATGATGGTACCCAGAGGAAGCTCAGACAACCATATCGCTGCATTGCCAGTCAATGACAATGGAAACACCCTCAATGTAACAGCGTTAATAGAAATATTGTGTCCCCATGACACTTTTTCACACAAAGACAACATTTTGGAGATGACGGTGGGGATCCTCTGATGTTAGCTCTGTGAATATGCCACGGTATTGAAGCATCTGTAGTAATCCACTTGAGACTGCGAACTTAGCATTTGCCGGTAGATGGGGTAGTACTATAGAACCAGTCACATCAATCGCCATAGGGTTCAGTCGGTATTGGTTCCAACCATAAGCGTTCCCATTGAAGTCCCTAAGCTGTGGTCTGTTATCTCTTGGTGGATTCTCCTTTCCTCTTATATCCTCATCATTCAAATTTATCTCCTTCTCAACTGTAACATCTTCGTTCACTTGAGCCATTCTTCTGAAAAGTCTATAGATCTCCAAATCTAACGGAGCTAAAGGTTCACCTTGACTCCTTATGTTGGGCATACAACCTAGCACACCTGCAAGTAAATATAAACACAAAAGCAATAGACAAAATTAAAATAAACAAGATTCTAGAAAACTAGAATTAACTAATAGTGTAAATCAAATCAAACATAGCTGTATTCCCCGTTAACGACACCATAATTTTATGATGATGGTCACTCTCCAATAAGAAAGCAGTCGCTATCAGTAATTAACCTAATCGAGGTTAGGGTCGAATCCATAGGAAATACAGAACTTGACTACAAGATTTCACCACTAATCATTTCTAGTATCTATAACTAAAATCTCTGAAAAGGGGGGGGGAGTTTATGATTCAAAAACAACATAAAATAAATGCTAACTAGAATATAGAAAAATGCTCAATTTTGGGAACAACTTGGGAATTGTGTTCCCTATGGTTCGTTGACTCAATCACCCCAGATAACATAACTACGATTTGTAAATCACATGCAGGACTGTAACTTAGGTTCTTCCAGCCCTCTTGTGAAGGTGAAGGTCGAATTTCACCATGGCGCTTGGTTGGCTACCATTGCATACCAACTAACTGTTACCTATTGTTCCAATCAACCTCCCTTTGATAAGGTTTGGTCGATTAGACGAGAACATATCAACTGAATCCTATCATCTTCTTTCCTTTTCCTATTCGTCACTACCTTGGTCGGGATCGTGATAATAGGCAGGGTTTGGTGTTTTCCACCACCAATAAACATTAATCGTGAAGAGAAGTAAATAATACATGAAAAACCTAATCATAAATATTCACAAAACCTAGGTCATTTCAAGTCTACCCATGGTTCCCACACCCCAAGTTGTGGGTGCTTATCTACTCATGGCTAAAGCAAAACACACAATAATGCAAATAAGAGACATAGTTGAGAATTTCACCAATAACAATGAAGGAAATAGGCACCACAAGTTGCAAACCCACAAGCTTGATTGATCAACAATGCGTACAAAGCAAGATTGGCAATTTCTTAAAATGGGTTTTTCAAGAAAGAACAAATAAACTACTCTATAACCTAAGAAAAACTTCAAAAATATCTTGGAGTAGTGTCTCTGGACCTTCGTTCAAAATAACTTAACTTAAACTATATGTAGTGTGTATAAAATAACCTTACAATATGCACAGAAAAGATAGCTGGCAGCTGATAAGTTTCGTAGTTACCACTCATAGGGGAACTTACGAGTCGTAGTTGGGGTCTTATTTCAGGAACTTGGTATCTTGGACTGAATTGGTACGTCCCATAGGTACGAGTTGTTGCTAGGTCTACGACTCATATGTTGATCTCGTAGTCTTGGTGTTTAGTTTTTTGGTCCAACATTTTGGCTCTCTGAGTCATTCTATGAGTCACCTATATGAGTCTAGAGTGTCTTACTACTCGTAGGCTGGACTCATAAGAGTGACCTTCACTTGACTGATTTTTAATTTTTGATCTTTGATTCCTTCAATACCATAACCTACGACTCGTAGTGTGAGCTACGACTCGTAGGTGGGCTCGTATGACCTATGATTCAGCAAAATCTACAACTTTTCTTCAAAATCATGCCAACCTAACTTTTCTGCATGATTAACATAAAGCACATAAAATGCTAAAAAGTTGCTTTGAGAACTCAAAAAATTCCTAGTTTTAGGCACCAAATGGTTGTATTATGACATCACATTAATTACCCATGGACACTCTACTTAGAGCATCGACCAAAACATTAGCTTTACCGAGATGATAATGTACACTCATATCATAATCTTTAAGGAGCTCTAACCACCTTCTTTGTCTCAAGTTCAGATATTTTTGGGTGAACACATATTGGAGACTCTTATGATCGGTAAACACATCAACATGAACCCCATATAAGTAATGATGCCAAATCTTCAAAGCAAACACCATAGCAACTAATTCAAGATCATGGCTAGGATAATTTCTCTCATGCACCTTAAGTTGTCTCAAGACATATGTTATCACCTTGCTATTTTGCATCAAAACACACCCCAAACCAATCTTTGAGGCATCACACTTATCTTTCAAGTTTTGAAAACTCTTTTCACATTTATTGGTCCACACGAATTTTCCCTTCTCTTAGGTAAACTTTGTCATAGGAGAAGCAATAGAAGAAAAGCCATTCACAAACCCCCAGTAGTAACCCGTTAAACCCAAGAAATGCCTAATATCTAATGGAGTCAAGGTTCTAAGCCAATTTCTAATCACCTTCATCTTCTTAGGATCCACTTTAATGCCACGCCTAACACCACATGCCCTAGAAAAGAAACCTCTTTCAACCAAAATTCACATTTTTTATATTTAGCAAACAACCTCTCCTTTCTTAACATTTGCAACACCATCCTCAAGTGATTCACATGCTCTACCTCACTCCAGGAATAAATCAATATATCATCAATAAAGACCACCCTAAACATGTCAAGGTAGGGGTTAAAGATCCTATTCATGTGATCCATAAACATAGCTGGTGCATTAGTCAACCCAAAGGACATAACCACAAACTCAAAGTGCACATACCTAGTCCGAAAAGCCATCTTGGGAATCCCTCACCTTCACTAGGTGGTATCCGAACCATAGATCAATCTTAGAAAAGCGACTCGACCCTTGTAGTTGATCAAAAAGGTCATAAATCCTTGGTATAAGGTACTTGTTCTTTATGGTAACCCTATTATGTTGCCGGTAATCAATACACATTCTAAGAGAACCATCCTCTTACTTCACAAATAACACCGGTGCACCCCAAGGTGACTTACTAGGCTGTATGAATCCCTTCTCCAACAAATCCCTTAATTGATCCTTCAACTCTTTCACTTTCGTCGGGGCCATACGGTAAGGGGGAATGAAAATGGGTTGAGTATCGGGAAGGAGGTCTATACCAAAGTCTATTTCACTTTCAGGAGGAACACCAGGAAGTTTATCGATAAAGACTTCAAAAAACTTATTAACCACCTGAACCGACTCAATAGGAAGGACTTTGGACTCAACATCCCTAACCCTAACAAGATGATAAAGGCAACCCTTAGAAATCAACTTTTGGGCTTTAAGAAAAGAAATGAATCTACTCTTGACCACCACATTATGACTTTCCCACTAAAGGACGAGCTTATTAGGGAAATGGAATTTAACCCTATGGGTTCTATAATCAATAGAAGCATAATATGCATGCAACTAATTCATCCCATGAATTACATTCAAATCCACCATATCTAGTTCAACAAAATTACAAGGAAAGACTTTATGCAATGTGAACACGGGACAATTTCTGTAGACTCTTTCTGCAACAATGGACTCACCAATGTGGGTAGACACTTCATACGCTTCATATAATAATCGGGATTCACATGAAGCTTTTTGACAACAAAAGGAGTAATGAAAAAAAGAGTAGCACCTGGATTTATCAATGCATACACATCAAAATCATAAACCTTTAACATATTAGTAACAACATCGAGCACCTTATCCACCCTTTGCCTTCCTTGAAGAGCACACAATCTATTTTGCCTTGGAGCATCCCCTTGTTGGCCTCCCTTTTCCCTTGGACCTGCATTAGCACCTTGGCCTTGTGGGTAACCATCTCTACCTTCGCTTTGAGCATGAGGAAAATAAATAACCTTGTAACCTACTTTGCCACAACCGAAGCAAGCATTGGAATTTCTCAAGCATGGGCCTACTATGGTTCTTTTCACACCTTGGGCATCTAGGATTTGTCATTCCTTCATTACAACCTTGGAATCTTGAGTTAGACACCCTATCATTGGCAAACCTCTTATTAGAAACATTGGATGACCCTTAGCCTTGGAACTTGTAGGCTTGAGGAAACCGGCAACCTTGGTACCTTGGAAACCATCTTCAAACTAAGCCCTCTTGGACTCACCACTTCTTTTTCTAACTTTTCCCCCTCTAGTTGTTCGGCATATGTCCTGAGATGGGACAAATCCATATCACCCACTAACATGGAGATACAACACTTCTCATTAACCAAGTTGGACACTCCTAACACAAATTTGTTCATCTTTGATCTAGGTTCAGCAACCAATTGTGGAGTATACTTGGAGAGATTGTTGAACTTGAGGGCATACTCCCTCACACTCATGGAACCCTACTTAAGGTTCATAAACTCCATCATCTTAGCCTCCCTTAGCTCAATAGGAAAGAATCAATTGAGGAATTCAACTTTGAACTCCTCCCAAAGAATAACATCATCATCTCTCTTCTCCTATTTCTGTTAGGTGAATAAAATTTGGGCCACACCTTTGAATTGGTAGGCCGACAACTCGACTTTCTCATCCAAATTGACCCCCATGTTATATAACACTCTATACACCTCATTGATGAACTCTTGGGGATCCTCTTCTGACTTGGATACATAGAACACGAGTGGGCTCATTCTTGTGAAATCCCTCACCCCAGAGGCCAAAGTGGGAGCATGAGGGGCTTAAGCCCCTTGTTTCATTTGGTTAATCATAGCATAGGACAACATTGTGATAGCATCTCGGAACTCTTCTTGCCTACCCCTCTTTCTTGAGGAGCTTGAGGATCGGGAGGTGCTGGTTACTCCTCAGGGGTACGAGCTCTCCTTAGTCTTTCCCTTGGAATCGGCAGGATCTAGAAGGAAACAAGAGCATTCATTAGGGGAAAGTCCTTCTAGTTACACCTAAAGCACGATATAGACTATGAAGAAGTGAAATATTTCCTAAAATGCCTCATAGACTCCCATTAATAGTTGTGGTGCGCTTCAACACCATGAATATGTCACGCCCCAAAGTCTCATTAGGGAAGACCGGCACCCGTTGCCGACAAGGACTGGGTGAACCAAACTATATCTATGCACTTTTTAGACATATTATAAGGGATTTCTACCTTTATTGTTCCTTTAAGAAAGAATACAGTAATAATAAGCCAAAAGAAAAATACATATGGTTAGGCCATTGCGGCCACGATGTTTAAGGTACGAGACATGGCCATACTTTAATTTACATAGTCTACAAAACCTCTAGATAAGAGAAAGTATCTGAAAAGGGTTGGGATAGGCCCCGCCTCGACTAATTGTACAATACAAACATTTAAGCTCTAGACACACGAAACAACCTCGAGCTTGTACCAGCAGCTAGATATCCTGTACTCTACTGGGGAGATCTACTAGCACCTATACCTGTAACATGAAATGCAGGTCCCTCGTAAGGGACGTCAGTACGAGATATTGTACTGAATATGTTAGGCAGAAAATATTGTATATGAAGTAACAACTCAAATGAAACTATGCACTAGTGTAGGATAAGAGACCATCTTTGGTAATATTTTGTAATAATGTACTTTATGTTCTTTATATTACTTTACCTTTACTATATAATTTATGCACAACATGTAATACAAGTGATCAACTAATCAATGGTAAATCTGTATCGGGATCATCCCTGGCTAGGTTCTTCCTTAGCCCCTCGGGCTACCAACCGTGACAGGATTGTCCCTAGCTAGGTGATGCTTCCACCCCTCGGGCTATCACCATCAATAAACAATACACTTTATCTTTCAATTACCTTTGCAATTATGCTTTTGGTTGTCATAATATTGGAGCTATAGGACTGTAGATGTAACATGTGACATGTAAATAATCATACAAGACAATATGACAATGAAATGAGTACGTTACAAAAATAATGAAATGTGTATGGAATGAAACAACTCGTGAACTTTATTTAGTAACAAAAACCCATGTAACCTTGTGTTACGTATGTATGCATATTCAAAGGTGGTTATATATGGCAGCATGTGAACATATGAAAGGGTGGAGACATGATTAATAGTTGTGTCGGAGTTTGGTAAATGCCTTTATGTGCCAAGGAGGGATCTATGTTTCATACCAAACAATACAAAATCAAGTAGCCTTACATACCTCATTCTATGACCTTTTTACTACCTTGGAGTGGCTGCTTTTCCCTCAAATATTTATCTACAGTATATTAGGCAATAATACTAGTATTAGCATTGATGAAACACTTCTTGGCAGCCCAATATCATAAAAACTAAAACCCAGGCTGTAAACGTTTAATTAACGACGCGAAGACATTTCTTCAACCTTTTCACTTATAATCATATTTTCTAACAACCATTCTTGTGCACATGTCATATACAACTTATTTTAGACTTTTAAAAGTCTTAAACAGCCCACAAGGCACAACACATAACAATTCTTCACAACATACAAATAGGCGGCATAATGCTACATCCCTTCTCCACACTTCGACGTCAACAATCCCGAATATTTTTGAACTTTACCTAAATTGCATCCAACATATTTTACCACATAAACCCAGTTTTAAGATAATCCACAAATAGTCCCAAAGTAGGGGAAGGTCGTGGAACAACATATTACAATTATCAACTCAGAAGTTTCTTTTAAGAGTACAATTACGACATTGTACAACAATTCATCTTTTGACGCTGTAAAAGTAGTGTAGCAGCTTAATTACATGAAAAAAAACTATCTCCTGCAACAACATAAGTCTTACTTCATAATTCAGCTACACAAGAAGAGAAAAGCTGTCACGACCCAAAAATGGGCATGATGGCACTTGTCTTATCCCACCAAGACAAGTCAGCCCACAACCCAATTATAACATTAAAAATGCGGAATTATAATAAAAATGAAAGTTCAATTATGAACAATAAGTCAACTTAATGAAAATCCCCCAAAACCTGGTTGTCACGTGCACAAGCTTCTAATGTTTTACAATAGATTCGAAAGAAAACACAAGTATCAAATGATATTGTCTCTAGAATAGAATAAAATCAAAAATAGGAGTAAAAAGTCAACTGGGATAGAAAACAACTACCTCTAATAATCTCCACAGGAAGCCTCGGACAAGGAAAGTAGAGAGTATCACGACAACTTGGGCTCGCAACCTACAAAATTGTTGTAGCAAGGGGGTGAGTACCAAAAACACGATACCTAGCAAGTGAACTACTAAACACAAAATTAAGTAATATAGAATATCAGTACCCCCAATACTCCAACCAAACCCCCACAACTACAACCTGCATAAAATCAGCCCAGCATAGTAGTTCACAATGTACATAGCATATAGCTCAATAACCACAACAACTATTATATACCAACAACACCAGGGATCAAGTGCATCTATCACAAGTTTCACAAAACACTCACACGTTTATAAATGATAATGAGATATAATGTAATGCAATGCCATGTAGAATGATGCATGTCTATCCTAGTAATACACATATGATGATCATAAACATGCCTCAGTCAGAACCCATGGGGGCCACACATGGACCATGTATCTATCACAGAGTGCGAGACGATCCTTGAATCATAGTATTCATCGTGGCATGCGACACGTCCTCGAATCGTAGTAACCGTTGCAGCGTGTGACATGACCCTCAAATCATAGTATCCATCGTAATGTGCGACACGTCCCTTGAATCATAGTACATCCTCTTTAATTCTCATTTTTTTCACTAGCCAGAACTATTTCTCTTCGGCTTTGCATTTCTTTTCTTGGATCATCCAGCAAACACATAGTAAATGCACAATAATCATGTTCATGGAAATAAAATATGCAAGATGCCCATACAAATTCACGTATCTCAAAATCAAGAATGGGTAGCTCAATACCATAAATGCTGCCATATCCTCAATCTCAATACCATCATAACCTTAACAACATTCACATCTAAAAGTAAGTATCACTTCGATTTCAATAACAAAAAATCACTATTTCACATATGATAAACCTCCATCATTAATTCACAAGTAAAATATCAACATAGGATAATTACCCAATTCAAAATATTTCAATCAAAGCCTATATAAATCATTCTCAATACTTCACACAAGAAGCACAAGATTCTATATACTTAACAAGGGTTAAAAAATTCACTTCCCTTATATAAAGTCTCAAATCACGTCAATTCTAAAGCTTTTCCCTTTCTATGACACTCCAATTCACCACAATCTATTCAAATATAACATCATAATTAAATAATGAATTGCACGACACTAAAATACACTAATTCGGGTGAAAAGGGTAAAACAATTCAAGGATTTTGTTGCCAAAAAAATACCATCAGAATCTGTAAATTTATGTATGAAAATATTTCCCAAGTGATAAGGAATTCAACGAAGAAAACCAATTCAAAAACGAAGCTACTATGAGGAAGAAATAGCATGTTAAAGTGTTCGGAATATATTAAAAACGCAGCAGATAGATCACGAATTTTACCTCAAAGGACGCATCAAAATCAATTTATGAAACTTCCAAAGTGTTCTCCTTGGAAAAATATACAATTTATCCCTTTGAATCTCTAAAATCCGATCAAAATTGAGAGAGAAATCATTGGTTGAAGTTTGGGAAAAGTTTGCGATCTTCTCTTCTCTTTTTTGGAGAAAATCCTCAATCTTCATAGTTCTTTTAAAGTGAAAGAACTTGAAAGGACATTGATTGAAAGAATTATCTTTGATTCTTGAATTCTTGACTTAGACTCTTTAGAGTTCTTGATGAAGAATCATAATTCTTGAAGAAGAAGAGTCAAGAAATCCTTTCGTGGGATTCTTGAATTTATTTTCTTGAAACCCTAGGTTATGATTTAAAATCCTATTTGACCTTTATGAATAGATGAAGAAATTTAGGTTGGTTAGATTGAAACTCATGAAGAATAACTTATCTTGAGGATGAATCTTGAAAGATAATTCTAACTTCGTGCCTTTCTTGATCATTCTTGAGCTTTTATGTTTAGGAGAGAAGGGAGAGGGTTTTGATCATGAAAACTAATGTGTTATATGTTTTGGGGAGCATAATTATACTCCCAAAGGTTTTAGGATAAAAATACCCTTAAATTATAAAGAGAAAACGTCATTAACTCATCTAGTGAGGGTCCGCGACGCGCTCCGGGCGTGGACTTTCGGACAACTCTGCACCTCTCCACTTAAATGGTCATAACTTTCTACTTCGGACTTTGATTAAAGCAAAATCAGATGTGTTCAAAAGATAATTCGAATATCTTCGATTTAATATATTATGGGTCATTCAACTCATTATTCTTTAATAGATGTATCCATTTTAAGTTGACCCTTCTATCGACTCATACGAAAACTTAGTTGCTAGAAATTCATTGAAATTGGCTTGATGTAAAAGATCCCTTATGACTCTATATCACACCTAATATACTTTAAATACTTAGGATTGCTCCTAGCACATATATACAACTTACAAGTCATTGGTTCACCTAACTTTTATAAAATCATACATTAGAGCTACGATCTCATATCGGCTCCAATTCTATTCTATACTAAGAAATTGACTTTTAACATCTATGCTCAATTAAGAAGGCTCAATTAAAATCCTATATTATATGAAGGATGACTCAGTCTTAGCTTAAAAAACATAGTATTACATTATCTCACTCTTGGGATCATTCGTCCTCGAATGATGAGTAAAAGTGGATATCAAGGCATGAATAGACTCAAAATTTATCTTGACACTCCCATCAGTCAATCAAACTTTTGAGTCCTCATCACTATCAACAATCCCTATTTAGACTCAAGAATAGAAAAACCACTCAAGAGAAGACAATCAATTTAGTTAAGGGCAAGAAAATACCTTCAACATTCTCATTGTCAGGCACGAATAAAAATCCAGACCCCTTTCAATACTCAATAAACCAATCTGGACAGTCATACTTCGCTCAGAGTAGACAAATCGGGTCCATTCAAGAGTAAAGATACTCTTTAAGACATTTTCACCATCAAGCATGAATGGAACGTTACAATACAGTCAATTCGAATCATTTGAACACCTCGACAATTAGCATTTCGAACTCAGGAAGGAAGCCATCAACTCAATAGGGAATGGGACCATCGATACATAATACAATAGATATAGTTTTCAAGCTTAGAACCTCATCTCAATTGTATTTAGTTTCATAGAACTCTACTCCCTCAACTTAAGCTTATAGCTCTTACTCAAATTCCCACATAACGATCTCCTCCTCTGCCATTCAAGCCTACTTCTAAGCCTCAAGGCATCATTCCCTAAATGATCATACTTATACAAAGAAAATCCTCAATACTCAACTCTAAACATCCATAAGGACTGTCATTTAAAGATCACTAGTCCTCTTCACTACCTCACTACTCTTCCTCAAACCCTTATTATGAAGTATTCACTAGTCTATCATC
>JAOTQR010115635.1:0-24945 GCA_025774065.1 Solanum ossicruentum | reverse complement strand
TGTCCCGTCCTATGATTCAGTTCGTATGTGTAGAGGTCTGTGGATACATATGGGTGTGGGATATTGTATGTGGTATGACAACATATGCATGATACATTTGTTGGGCGGTTTTACCGCAGCGGTGACCTTGTTTGCCCGCATATATATGTGCATAGATATTTGCTGTATGCTGGGATTGCTGTTTCCAGGTTTGGTTAGTCAGTAAAACAGAGGAAACTCTGCCAAAATTTCGGTATATTCCTTAGCTATTATAGTTGGAAATCCGGTTCAGTGTTTGTCTGGGTGACCAATCGACACTAATCACGGTCTCTAGGTTTGGTCGTGACAGCCTATCCCTTGCTAGCATTGCAACCTACATAATTAATACATTCAAATGTACTACCACATACTCTATGCCTACATGATGTCACCATATAGTAATCAGATCCCCACTTGAGCATCCTCCTCCGCGTGGTTAGTACAACTTCGCTCAAGCTTATTGGTGAGTCCTCCATTCCGAGGATGTTACTTATGATCTCTTTCTATGTATTAAGACTTTTTCTCTTTGATAATGTTTTGACTATGAGGGTGCGCCCGATTGCTTTGTCTTGGCCTTCTCTCTTATCTATGTAGTAGAGGTGTTGTTAGACATGCTATGTATCTATGATATGAGCCTTGACTCTTTTGTCTCTTGATTATGATGTTATGTAAGCTTTTCCCCTTAGTCCCTTGTCCTTGTTTTCTAAACTTTTACATATTACTTAAGTGTTAGTCTCTCTCCCTTAGTCCCAATTCCCCTTGTTTATGTCTCTTATGTTGTTTTACATTGCTTCCGCGACGAAGGATGTGAAATGATATGCTATGAGGCTTGTTTGGGGTTTCTTAGAGTTCTCCATTCGCCGATCACGTCTAGGTCCTAGGCTTGGGTCGTGAGAAAGTTGGTATCAGAGCACTAGGTTGTTAGATCCTCGGAGTCCAACACACCGCGTCGATTAGAGTCTTATTCATGGTTGTGTTGTGCATCACAACTATGAGTAGGAGGCTATGAGATGTTTTAGGAAATGTTTCACTTCTTCACGGTCAACATTGTGCTATTGAGTTGAAGTAAGTTTATTTTCCCCTAACAATTGTTCTTTTCTTTGCTAGATCATGCCTAACACAAAAGAAGAAGGGCCCATGTTGCCAAGGAGAAACCGACCAATGGAGAGCTTTGGGATGCTCTCACCTTGCTTGCACATGTTGTGGCTAACCAAGTCAATCAAGGGGCCCAAGCCCTTCATGCTCCTACACCGACCTCTTGGGTGAGAGACTTCATGTGGATGAACCCACCGGAGTTCTATGGGTCAAAGGTGGAGAGGACATACAAGAGTTTATTGATGAGATCGATAAGGTATTGGCCATCATGGGTATTGGATCGGAAGATACGCGGAGTTGGCGGCCTACCAACTCCCAAAGGTAGCATAAATATGGTACAATAAATAGAAGAAGGAGAAGGGTATCCATAATGTGGTGCTTTGGGAGGAGTCCAAGGTGGCTTTCCTTAGTTGGTTTTCCCTCTTGAGCTTAGCTAAGCCAAATTGATGGAATTTATGAATTTGAGACAAGGATCACCGAGTGTGAGGGAGTATGCCCTCAAGTTCAACAAACTCTCTAAGTATGCTCCTCACTTGGTTGCCAACCCAAGGGCTAGAATGAACAAGTTTGTAATGGGCGTCTACGACTTGGTGAGTGAAGAATGTCGATCCGCTCTGTTGATTAGAGACATGAATTTGTCCCGTTGATGACTTATGCCAAACAAATGGATGGGGAAAAGTTGAGGAAAAGGAGGAGTAGGGAGGCCATGAGGACTCGATTGGATAGTGGCTCCTAAGATCTAGAGTCCGTTGATGCTCCAAGAAAGAGGGTTGTTAGGGGTGGGGTGCCAAACCCAAGGCCCCAAGGAGATGATGGGGTGACTTGTACTAGATGTCCAAAATGTGGAAGGAAATATGGTGGTACATGTTGGAGAAACACTGGTGCATGCTTTGGGTATGGTGAAATGGGCCACAAAATCCCAAATTGCCCATATACTCAAAACAAGGGTAAAGGTGGTGATATTGATCATGGGGGTGCTCCAAAATGTAATCGATTCTATGCTCTCCAAAGAAGGTAAGGAGAGGATGTGGCGCTCGATGATGCTACCAATAAGTTAGAGATTTTCCTTGATTTTGTTGTGCATACTTTGATGTTCCGGGAGTCTCTTTCCATTATTCCTTATTGCTAGTAAGATTCGGTTATTTGAGACTATTGATGCTAGAAGGCCTTGTAAGGTTTGCTCCATGTCCTTGTTGCATAAAGTCTTATCTTATGATCTTGGTTGAATTTGGTTTGATGGATTAGAGGTCTTGAGGTGGTGCAGCTACATGCATATCATGCTCCCAATGAGTGTAGGACCTGTAAGGTTGAGATAGTATTATTGAGGATGTTCAATTTATTTGGTCAACTACAATGGGTTAGTCATTTCTCTAAGGTTGATTTGAGGTTCGAGTTTTGTTCCCAAGTGGGGATGAGGGTAGATGGTATCCTTAAGTGTCCTTTTGAACTAGAAATAACCATTTTGAATATTGGTGGAGTTGTTTTGTTGGCTTATGCACCGGCAATATTTGTGAGTTTCTTGAATAGGGTCTTAAAACCTTACCTTGATATGTTTGTGGTGGTCTCTAGTGATGAGGTATTGATTTGTTTAGAGCTTGTGAATCATTTGGGGGTACTGTTGCAAGTCTTGGAGGATGAGAGATTGTTTGCTAAATATGATAGGTGTGCATTGCGGATACAAGAAGGTGGTTAGAATTATTTAAGGATTATGAAATGAGTGTACATTATTTTTCCCCGATAAGGCTAATGTTGCGGTCGGTGCTCTAGGTAGCCTAGCATGTGATGTTGATGGTGGTAAGGAGGAGACTAGTGGGGTCCATCAGTTGGTTGGATTGGAAGTTAGGTTGAGGGAAGTTGAGCATGGTGGTGTAGCATTCTTGATGGTTCCAAATCTTCTTTGGTTAAGAGGTCTAGATTAAGCAAAGCCTTGATTCCGCCTTATTAGAGTTGGAAGTTTTGGGTGGAAAGATGGTATAGTGGAGGTAGTCTCCCAAGAGAGAGATGGTAGTTCATGACGACAAGTAGGATAGGCATGGTTAAGGTTGACAATGAGTTATGATTGTGAGTCCTTATAGGATGAAGAGAGAAGTTGATAAGGTTGTATAAGTTTGGGGATTGCCTATGGATAGGGGTTTGGTTAGTTTGGTTCTTCATGCTTCTAGGTTGATGGGATGTGTTGGTGACTCTAGTGCTATAACACTCTTTGAAATTATGATTGAGATGGAGGAGAAGTTAGCTTAGAAAGAGGTCCCAGTGGAGGTGTTGGATGGATGAGTGGAGAAATTGATTGATAATTATGTGGTATTCATCAAGGCCCTTTGGAAGAGTTGTCTATTCGTATATGTTCCTCAGAGAGCCGGTGCGGGCATGGAGAAGCAATATCCATAGTTCTTCCATTCTATTCAAGCTTATGATTACATGTCAAGTCCCTTTTGATTCTTGTATTTCAGCACCTATGTTATTGCATGCACTCATGTTTGTGTTGACTAGTTCTTGATGATTTTGATACTTATGTTGAGGTTTTTAAAATAGTGTTTTTAAATTATTGCATTCTTGTTGGGGATGATTTGTTCATGGTTACTCTTCTCATATACATTTCTTTGACATTCGGGGACGAATGTTCCCAAGGAGAAGATAATGAAACGACCTTCAAAGTGCCCGAAAATGTGCCTCGGAATGCCCAAAAATTTAAATTCCATATATCTAAAATTTCATTCGTTATTTTGAAAACACAACTTCATATTCTTGTTCAGTGGGTCAAAAATAGGGGTAAAGGGTCTAGCCCTGATTTTAGACCAACCGTATCAAAATCCAAAAATAGTAAAAATACAATTTAGGAGGGTCAACTTTAAAAGGTCATATCTCTCAGCACACAAAGAACTGGGTGGCCTACAACCAATCAAATAGAATCTCTTTGAATTAACTTTCCAATGCACTTTATTTCACCTCATTTTGAGTTTAGATGAAGAATTTATGCCCATTTTCGTAGAACTCGTTTGCACAGAAATGCAAATTCCAGTGAGTAATCTGCGTCGCGGACCTGTGTTATTTTTGTCCTTTTGTTTTTTGACTTCAGTCCAAGACTTTCAAGTCTTGGGCCTAAGGGTTCCCATGCTTGAAAATACATATACTTAGCCTTATTTCACCCTCATATCATCCTAAACACTTTCCAATACTCACTCAAATACTTAGCCATATTTTCACTCCCAGATTCAAGTCTCAAACCCTCATCCCAAGATAAGGTTTTCCTTCAAGGTTCTTCTTCAAGTTTCAATTCTCCATTTCCAAACATCTTGAAGGTTTCTCCAAAAGCTAAGGTATGTGGGTTTCTTTCATGGGTTCCTTTCACCCATGATACCCAAGTCCTCTTTTACTCAAATTGCACGATTTAAAGTTAATTTACAAATGGGTTTGCATATTATGAAATTCACTGCACACTATGTTAAAGCTATGTAAAGTTATGACTATTTTGCTATGTTTTGAGTTATAATTCTTGGATCTATTTTAAGATTTTATGAGGGGTTTTGATGTATATTGCTTAAGGGTGTTGCAAGGTGTTGATTGATGGTTTTGCAATGGATTTTCTTCCGTGATTTCATCTCTATATTTAATGGTTTTATACTAGCATTACACACTCGCCAAGTGTTTGATAAAATGCTTGGCTAGGGTTTCTTGAGGAATTGAAGGCCCAATACATGTCTTATGAGTTGAATGGTGTTATGATGATTATATGATGACTTCATGATGATGATAGGGATGTCTATATGTGTTTTTTCATGGGAAGGTACCTATGGGGTTGCATGTAGTTTGTTGGGTTCTTATGTTTGTTGTGTTCTTGGGAAAATGAGGAGTTCATTCTTGATGATTGAAATGTAATGGTTTGATGAGCGAGTTCTATGATTCTTACCAAAAAGGTCATGCCGTAAGGTAGAGTGGTTAATGATTCCTACCGAAAAGGCCATGCCGTGAGGTAGAGTGGTTAAAGATTCCTACCGAAAAGATCATATCGTAAGGTATGGACGCCCTACCAAAAGGCCATGCCCTAAGGTAAAATAGCTAATTATGCCTATCGAAAAGATTATATCATAAGGTATGGACATCTCATCGAAAAGGCTATGCCGTAAGGTAGAAAGACTAAAGGTTCCCACCGAGAAGATCATATCATAAGGTGTGGATATTCTATTGAAAAGGCTATGCTGTAAGATAGAATATATTATGTTTCCTACCCAAAAGATGAAATCATAAAGTAGGGGATGTCTTATACTTCCTACCAAAAAGACTATGTTGTATGGTAGGGGTAATGATAACACTCTCCAAAGAGAGGTTGCACCGTAAGGTGAGTGGGGGCCATTTGTCCCATTTCATGAAGATTGGTGCAAAAGGGGTTTGGGTATGTTTTGCTTATTGAGTTTACATTCGTTGATCATTATTTAATGACATCTGTTACCTTAAGCAATGAACATGCATGTCATATGGACATCATACCTATACTTTGCTTATGATTATGCATTTCGATTATGTTGCCTATCCCTTGCTAACATTGCATCCCACACACTTAGTACATTCAAACATACTAACGTATACTCTATGCCTACAAGGTGTCACTATGTAGGAACCGGAACCCCACTTGAGCGTCCTCCTCCATGTGGTTATTACGACTCTGCTCAAGCTTGTTGGTAAGTCCTCCAATCCGAGGACATTACTTCTGATCTCTTATTATATATTAAGACTTTTTCTCTTTGTTTATGTTTTGACTATGAGGGTGAGCCAGATTGCTTTGTCTTGGCCCTCGCTCTTATTTATGTAGTAGAAGTGTTGTTGGACATGCTATATATCTATGATATGAGCCTTGACTCTTTTGTCTCTTGATTATGATGTTATGCAATCTTTTCCCCTTAGTCCCTTGTCCTTGTTTTCTAAACTTTTACATATTACTTAAGTGTTAATCTCTCTCCCTTAGTCCCAATTCCCCTTTTTTTATCTCTTATGTTGTTTTACATTGCTTTCGTGACCAAGGATGTATAATGATATGCTATGAGGCTTGTTTGGGGTTCCTTCGGGTTCCCATTCACCGATCATGTCTAGGCCCTAGGCTTGGGTCCTGACAACTGTGACAATTGAGTCAGCTGGGACTCAGTGCGAACCTATCATTATAACAGAGTTTGAATTGACTCTGCAGATATGTATACCATGCCTACGGAGGGAGGACGTATAGACACGGCCTTTGGTACAATAGTAGAAGTAGTAGTGGGCTCCACCTCCGTCTCAGTACCTGTTTGTGGGGGCCCCTCGATCTCTGGAGCAATAACAGTGGAGGAAGTAGGCTCAAGTTATGGTGCCTCGGTGAACATCTTCAGTAGTCAAATAGGTGGATGCGGTGCTAGCTAAATAACCATTGGATTCTCATCAGCCTTGATCAAGATGGAATCTTGATTCCTTTGAACATCGATAATCGTGTCCACATTAGGCAAGATTTCCACTCTCGTCTTTATCCATAGTTTGTGAATAAGGAATGGGAATAGAATCTATGTGGACCTCTTCAACTCCCACTCGTGTATCTCCTCTACTAGCAAAATAGCCAGCAATGATACTGGCTACCAAAATAGCACAATCCGGCGTCAAGGTATTATTTGCCTGCGTAGGTTAGATCCGCATACACACAATAAGCCACCAAAACTTGCTGGCAAGCTGAATGAAGCCTTTACTATCGCCGCTGAAATAGATATCTAGTCAAGGTCCTGGCCTTGCTCAGCTAGGTGATCGGCGATCCACCTCATCAAAACGGTCTTTCAGTCCGCATCTCTCATCAACCCTCAGTCCTTGGTCTGCCCCGATCTATAATCATACTCTGTTATGGTCATAGGGGCTTGGTACTCGGGACCAAATAGAAATTGTCGGATGGTGGTCTCAGATATGTCGACGGGGACTCCATGCACCATCGCCTGTGTAAGGCGGGGCTGTGCAAGGGGCTTTCACTTCTTTAAGGTCACCTGAATGATGATAGCAGCGTATGACGTGTAGTACTCTCAAACCAGAGTAGGGTAGTACTTCCCCGATGGGGTTGCTAACCAATCCAAGTAGTACCGAGTCATGGTGTCTCGGAGCATGAGAATGCTTTCAAATTCAGATGTAACGATTGAGGATCCTAAAAAATAGTGCTACCCTGTCGACCACTGTCGGCCTACAGAACGTCCTCCATGTATATGTTTAGCATGCCGCGAACACACCAATGACTCGTCAAGACAGCTGGGAGGGGGGCTGGTGCTAGGGTGGACACTGCAGACTCAGATCCTGACTCCTCTCCTGAACCATAGTAATCTCCATCTATGGAACCTGATCAAGACCCCTCGTAGGAATCTTTCATCTTGATAAAGTTGCTCTACTGGGCATCTCCCTCTTCAGACTGGGGATTACGAGCAATTATGGCCTATGTCTAGGTCGACACTATCTATCTAAATGTTTCCTTGGTTTGTCATCGCTCAACGCCCTCATCTGGCTAGACTTTGAGCACCCCTAAGGATCTATTAGCATAAGGGCTGCCTTTGGTGTCTGTAGGCTCATCATGTAGTGGGGTCTGTTAGGCCCATATCTCATCTTTCTTCGGAAAGAGAGCTATAGTACCTGAAAGCACCAAAAGAAAAGCATAATGAGTCTTACGAGTACACAAAAGAAAATCAAAAATTGACAAAAATGTTCACAGAAGGACCTAGGAAGGCTCACCCACGGGTCGTAGGGTAAACTACGGGCCTTAGAAGGCTTTCATAGTAATCAAGGCATAGTAAACTTGCCTACTGAAAGTGTACATATGAGCCTAGTCATGACTGTAGCATGGACTATGAGTCATAGACTGGGTCGTAGGTATAACATTATAAATTACTACTAGCAGGTATGCCATCTACAAATCTTGTTTATGGGTCATAGTATATGCTACGACTTGTAAACAGGTTCGACTGGTAATATATCAAAAAATATAAGTTGTTGATAACTACTTATGAGGGGAAACTACGGTCCGTGGACTAATCC
This sequence comes from Solanum ossicruentum, assembly GCA_025774065.1. Lineage (NCBI taxonomy): Eukaryota > Viridiplantae > Streptophyta > Magnoliopsida > Solanales > Solanaceae > Solanum > Solanum ossicruentum. The sequence continues at coordinate 16,809 of JAOTQR010115635.1, read as the reverse complement.
ACGGGACGTAGAAGACCTTCTTGCTGTTGAAAACAACAACCTGAGTTTGCCGAGTTTACCATTTAATTCCATTTCTCAACATACACTACACTTTTAGCTAGGTCTCAGTCAAGTTAATATTGAATGATTATTATAGCATGATGACTAGGCCTTAATAACAGGGTGCACAAAATAGCCCAGCATCAAAGCAACGACATTCAAACCTAGTTAAACAAAATGCAACATGCCTTCCAAATTTAACATAAATTCATGCATATAAATCACCACCCACCAACCCAAAATCGAAACACTGACAATTCATTTCCTATCTCTGAACCATTGATTCTCTCAAATACATGTAAACATCATGACTACCACTATTGGATCAACTTTACCAATCCAATAATTTAGTTCATGTACTCCTTTTATCAATTTTAATAGGATAATTCAATATAACTCAGACGACAAGGATCATATAACTTCAAACAATGATAAGCCTATCAATTTACTCAATGGAATGGTGCTATTGTTACTCAAACAATGATAAACATATGATACACCTCATTCACAAGCAACCTCGAGAATAAGAAAATCTTAATTTTGATCTTGACTCATCTCTCAGATCAATAACACTTTTGGGTGAGAAAATGAAAATACTCAAGGAGTACATAATGGATTATGGAACAAGTGTTAGAGAGACTAGTGAGTCCAAGAAATTCAAGCCCTAGGTGCACCAAAACAGTGATTCGGTCACTCAAATCATACATCGAGAAATATAGAGGGGGAAGTCGATGGTGATCGGACTTGGGGATAAAGGGTAGGGGTTTTGGTGCGTGTGAAAATTTTAGGGAAAGTGACGGGTAATTTGAAATCACCCCCTTTTTATTTTGCTGATCGGGTCGGATTTAAGTGGGATTCTAATTCCATTAAACACCAATCAGGCCATAAAACTTGCTACGGCCCCTAAGATTTGGTTCCGCAGTTTCAGAATCATGTTTTTAAGGACTTGGATATTATGAAGCCTCCTATGAATCATAGGCTGACCTATGGCTCGTAGGTTGAGCTCGTGAGTGCCCCCAATACTTAGCAAAATTCCAAAATCTTACCTGGAGTCCACGAACCCTATTCACGGCCCATAGTTGTATCTACAGATCATAAAGTTGGCTCATGAACTAGAGTGCACAATTTTCTGCTTATTGGAAATTATTCTATGAGTCAGTATTCTGGTCGTGGTGCAAACCACGGCTCATAGAGCCATTCGAGTACTAATTTTCTCCCCTTTTAAAACTGGTTTGTTGCCTTTTCCTTATTCCTGCACATTCTCAACAAAACAATTTGTCAACCTATAATTCTCCAATATGTGAGTCCAAAATTACAACCAAAATAGGAAAGTTAAGCTACTTATAAGTCCAAAAAGCAAAATAAATAAAAATATAGCCAATATCTTGGGTTGCCGCTCGAGTAGCAGTTAATTTATTGTCGTGGTACAACTTAGACAACTTGGTTATGCAAACTTCACCAAGCTCCCATGCTTCCACTATCAGCACCTCCTCAATATTACCAAACTATGATTTGATCCTTTGGCCATTTACTTTGAACTTCGTGCCATTTTTATTTTCCAACTCCATAGCTTCATGGTGGAAAACATGTGTAACTTTGAAAGGTCCCACCCATTTTGACTTAAGTTTTCCATGAAACAACTTCAACCTTAAGTTATAAAAGCAAAACCAAGTCTCCTGGTACGAATTGGCGATGTATAGTGCAACAATCATGTTGTAGCTTCATCCTTTGCTTATATGGTTGAGCTCTCATATACACTCAAACGGAACTCATCAAGTTCGTTGAGTTGGCCATCCTTGAGTTTGCAGCATCACTCCAATCTATATTTAGCTTCTTGACTGCACATTTTTCCTAATGCTCAAGCTCCATAGGTAAGTGAAAAGCTTTACCAAAAATAAGCTGCTAAGAAGACGTACCTATGAGTGTTTTGAATGTTGTTCGGTATGCCCATAATGCATCATCAAGCTTCTGCGACCAATCTGTTTAGTTTGCATTCAATTTTGGATAGAATTTGTTTAATATCCCTATTAGACACCTCAACCTTCCCTTCATCTGTGGGTGGTAAGGCGTTGCTACTATGTACTTCACTTCATATATTTCAAGAAGAGCTCTGAACAACCTATTACAAAAATAGGAACCTCCATCACTGATGATTGCCCGAGGAGTGTCAAACCTAGACAAGATGTTTCTTTGTAGGGATGCTATGACACTTTTACATTCATTATTGGGAAGTTCCACCACCTCCACCTATTTTGAGACATATTTTACATCAACCAAAATATAGTTGTTCCCTTAAGAACTGACGAATGGCCTCATGAAGTCTATCTATTTTACATCAAACAACTCAATCACCATAATAGGGTATAGAGGGAGCTCATCTTGTGGGAAACACTACCTTCTCTCTGGAATCTATCATAAGCATTAGCAGAGTCATGGTTATCTTGGTGGATGGTTGGCTAATAGTAGCCACATTGCAAGATCTTGTGTGCTGTTTGAATTCCACTATGATGTCCATCAACTAAGGATGAATGACAAGCCTCCAAAATGCTCATCATCTCCACCTTAAGAACACAGTGATGAATAATCCCATCTGCACAAAAATGAAACAAATACCATCTCAAAAAACCTTTCTCACATCAGACATAAACTTATGGTGCTAGTGTGAATTCATGTTCGGCGGAACAATATCACTAACTAAATAGTTCGCATAATCTGCAAACCATGGTATCAAATCATGAGATGTTGCCAACACTCTCTCATTTGGGAACGAATCATTAATATCGACCCCATCATTGAAATTTTCCATGGCCTCGTCCTCAAGTTTGGATAGGTGTTGTAACTTGATTCTCTATCCCCTTTCTGAGAATCACCTCAAATTCAAACTCTTGAAGAAGAAGTACCTATCGAAACAATCTTGGTTTTGCATCCTTCTTCTCGATCAAATACTTCAATGTCAAGTGGTTAGTATGTATAATGACTTTGGTCCCCAAGATAGGATATGGATTTCGCGAACGCAATGACCACTGCAACTAACTCCTGCTCAGTGACAATGTATTTTTTCTATGCTATATTTAGGTCTCTTCTAGCATAGTAGATGAGATGTGGAATCTTCTCTCTGCGTTGCCCCAACACCACACCAAGTGCGACACCACTTGCATCACACATAATCTTGAAGGGATAAGTCCAATCTGGAGCAACTATGATAGGAGCCGATATCAACCTCTACTTCAACCCCTCAAATGCTTTCAAACATGCATCATCAAACATGCACTTAGCATCCTTCTTGAGTAGCTTGCACAAGGGATGTGCAATCTTTGAGAAGTCCTTTATGAAGCGCCTGTTGAAGCCTACATGTCCTAAGGAACTTCTCACACCCTTAACAGAGATAGGTGGAGGAAGCTTATCAATTATCTCAACTTTGGCTCCATCAACCTCAATACCTTTAATGGAGATTTGGTGTCCAACACAATACCTTCCTTTACCATGAAGTGACACTTTTCCCCATTCAGCACAAGATGACCTTCTTCACATCTCCAAAGCCCATCATGCAAATATGTCAAACAATCCTCAAATGAATCTCCAACCATACTAAAGTCATCCATAAATGCCTCAATAATGTCCTTCACCCTGTCTGAAAATATAGACATCAAGCTTCTCTAGAATGTGGTCGATGCATTACACAATCTGGATGGCATCTTTTTGAATGCGAAGGTGCCATAGGGACATGTAAAAGTTGTCTTCTCTTGGTCCTCTAGAGAGATATGAATATGATTGTAGTTCAAATAAGCATCAAGAAAACAGTACTAGGCTTTACTTGCCAAATGATTTAGTATCTGGTCTTTTAATGGCATAGGGAAGTAATTTTTCTCGGTCGATGCATTGAGTTTGCGATAATGCATGCAAACTCTCCAACCTGGTACAGGCCTTATAGGAATCAACTCATTGCTAACATTTGGGCCCACAGTATACCTCCCTTCCTTGGAACACATTGGACCAGATTCACTCAGTCACTATCAGCAATCGGATATATCACACCTACGTCTAACCACTTAATGATTTCTTTGTGCACAAACTCCTACATTAATGGGTTGGGGCATCTCTGGTGCTCAATACTTGGCTTATAGTCCTTGACCAGTTGAATCTTGAGAGTGCATATGCTAGGTGGATGCCAATAATGTCTACAATCGTCCATCCAATAACCTTTTTGAATCGCTTGAGTACCAAAACTGATGCTTCCACATGTTTGTCATTAAGATATGCAACAACAATAACAGTCAACGTATTGTTAATACCCAAAAGCACATACCCCAGATGGGCTAGAAGATCCTTCAATTCCAACACTGGTGGCTCTTCCATGTATGGTCGAGTCGGTGGGGACTTGTTATTCTTCAAATCCAACTCAAGTTTGAGTTGGTTCCTGTGATAACTATGTGCTCCAAGTGCCTTAACCATCTCATCATAGTCTGGGATGCCGTCACTCTCGAAGTTCATCAACACAACCTCAATAGTTTTGACACCTAGTCTTTCCTCGATTGGTACCTCCAGTTGCACATCATCAATGATCTTAATAACAAAGACCACTTTCAGATCATCAGGTCTCTTCATAGACTGTCAAACATTGAAGATAACTTCTTCGTTGTTCAATCTAAACTTGAGTTTACCCAACTGCAAGTCCACTAGTGCTTGCATAGTGACTAGGATGAGTCTTACCAAGATGATTGGGACGTCGACATAAGCCAAAATCTACAATATAATTAAGCTATATTCAAATAATTGAAATATTAGAATGGTATAAATCCTACAATATAAACATGCAAACAAGGGTAGAGCTACATATACCCAAGGATGGTCAAATGAACACTTTTCTTCGAAAATTGTTTTCGAATATATAGGTTGAATATAGATAATTTGAGATATATCAATTGTTGAACATCCTTGATACAAAAATCACCCACCCATGTTCTAAAAACATGAACACCCTTTACAAAAATGCTAGCTCCACCATTGCATGCAAATCATGCCATTGACATCCCTAGTGTGCAATTCGTGTCAATGTATTTGGTTGCAATATAATATTTTAATGGACATGCAAGGTAAATCAGCACGGGTTGGATAATTTGTTTGGGTCCTCTAGGTTCCCTTTATATTTTGGACAATTTATACTCTTGATTCAAATTGAACAGTTGTTTTAATTATAGTTTAGAGATTACCTGGAGGGCTCAGATTCTGCATTTATCAAAGCCAAAATTACCCATTAAACGAATAGCCAGAAAAAGCAAACACACATGGTATAGTTGTTATGTTAGTCTGAATAGATGAAAATCTACTTTCTACCACTGCAATTGAACGACCCCATTAAGCGCAAATTTAGATAACCATAGCAAAGCAATTTGTGTAATATAGCAAGTAGGCTGACATATTCATTAAAAGTACCCTTATTTACTTCCATGAGAAGAGCAATTTCGCATGACTGTTTGACAATGTTTAACAGAACACTGTAGTTTCAATAAAACGCAATTCTATTTGGTCGATATACACACTTAAAAACAGACATTGAAAATTCTACAGTAAACATGTTAGATAACATTAAAGCGTTTCACCATACATGCGACTACTAAGCTGTTTGTTAAAGTTCCAATGGTTTATTTTCACCCAACATTGTTGTTTTCGGGGTCCTTTTGTTCTTTTTTTTTTGTGTGTGTGTGTGTGTGTGTGTGAGAGAGAGAGAGAGAATAAGTTTAATTTGTTTTCTAAAACTTGATCAAGGAACTCATCAAAATAAATTTGATAAATTGAGCAAAGATTTCGAAACGCCCAAAATTTTTTAGAAAAATATACACAAAATAGACCTAATTTGAATTACTTACCTTTAATAGACTCAATCCAAATTATTTATCCTTAAATAGTCGCTCTATGTTTTAAACATAGGGGTCAGGCTGCGTACATCCCACCCCCCCTTACCCTGCAATGGGCGGAAGTCTTTGAGATAATGGGGTAATGTTGTTGTTGTTACCCATGATCCAAACTATTTACCTTCTTACCCCACTTTTCCCTTTTTATTTCTATCCGATGTCATGCTGACATCAACATGAATACTATGAAGTAATTCTCTGTGATACTCCGGCGGTATATATGCACTATATTTGTATCATATAGAATGAACTCAATCATCTGTGACACTCTCGCGGTATATTGATACCCAATTGGTATCATATAGGATTATATTTTTTTTAAGAAATAAATAAGAAACAAATAAAAAAATTATTAAACTCTAAATTAGTAGAAAATATATTCATTGTGATACTCCACCAGTATATTGATATCCTATCGGTATCATCTAATTTGAGCTCTTTTTTAATAAATAAAATAACTAAGAGAAAAATATTAAAGTTAAAAACTTATTTATTAAATTTTAAATTAGTAGAAAATATATTCTATGTGATACTCTATCGGGATATTGATACTATATCTGTATCATATTGGACTGAGCTTAATCCTCTATGATACCTTGTCGGTATATGTATACCCTATTGGTATACCATACAAAGTGGATGACATCAACACACAAATTTTAATTTTAGGAGGCTGAATTTTAATAGTATGGGGGCATAAAAGGTAAAAGACTATATAGATGTAAATAGTTTGCTTTAAAGGGGCATAGGCTTAATTTTTCCTTTCTTTTACGAGTATTTTTTTCTTTTCAAATTGTGCATTTTTGGCCAAATACAACCAAATGGAATACTATTTAATTTATCAGGAGTTCGTAAATGAACAAAAAAAATGAAGTACGTTAATTCGATAAGAGATGTGATTAGGTAGAGTAATGTTTTGATGGGAAACAAAGTTTTAAATGAAAGAAGTATTTTTGAAAATTTTGACTTAAACCTAATTTATACAATGATATTTTGAATTGACAATTGTTGTAAGTTGTAGCAGATGAATATAATTTCTGCGCTTTTGAATCAACAACTTACTCTATTTGCAAATGATATATATAAAATATAATTTTATAGAATGATACTTATAAATTGTTGAACGCAAAATTTATAAGTCACTAAATGTTATTTATAATTTCCAAGCTTCTTAATTTTATTGTAGACATAAAATCCTAATATGAAAATTTGCTCACTATTTTAATTAAAATATTTTGTTCCAAATGATAAGTCTACCATTATCCTCCAAATATAACTCCAAGCACCCATCGAGTTAATAAAAATTGAGCATATACAATCTAATTAACAGAAAATGCCTACAAATTAACGGACAATTAAAGTTATATTTGATTTTGTTAACAAAATTCCTGCCCAAGAGAAAAATTCTAACACCTAATAAAGTTACCTAAATACCCCTAGAGGAGAAATGTGCGCATAACGCATCTTCCCATGCTCCGATGGCAAATCTGAGGTTGGATATGCAATAAGCATGAACAATTGAGTGAGAAAGTGGTCTCGGTTTATTTTTAGAGCAACCGGATCAAAATATAATTTTTTTGATAGTAAAACGAATTCCAGAATAAGTGCGCAATAGGTATGAGACGCACACCTGTTGCAGACCTACACTTAGATTTTGTTCGAAAAATATCTACGGGATTAGAAAAATCGTTCGGAGAATGTTTGGCGAAAAACACCAAAAATGGACAAGTTCCACATTGCAACCCCGTATACCGAGGCGAACATTTTTCTTTAATTTCGTGAGGGATATTCTAAACCTTTCCCAACCCTTCATAAACTCAAGAGATGATCTAAATGGGTCATTTTGAGTGTAAAAAGAGTTTTAATCCCCATTCTAAGTCCTTTCTAAGTTCTTAAAAATGACTAGGGCTAAACAGAAGAGGAGAGAAGAGTGAACTCGAGCAGTCTACCGAGAGTTCTTCGAGGATTGATTATCAAAAACTTCATACAAGGTATGTAAGGTTAAACTAAAACATGAGATTGTCCTCCCATGTGCCCAATTGATGGTAATAGAGGAATTATAATTCTATGGAGTCTACATATTTGATTCTTGATTATTTTCTTGAAAGTTTTGTCTATTACATTTATTTTCAATAGTTGATGATTATCATAATCTTGTTTTCTTGAATCAAATACTTTTCATGAGTTATTGTATAACCCTATATATCATTTTGGGAAAGTATGCATGAATAAATCTTGATTTGAGTATGTTGATTGTAATCTTGATGTGAATATAAGGTTGAGTTAATTGAGCTTGATAATCCCATGAGTATTCATAATTGAGTTACAGAGTTCTGTCTAAATGAATTCCTCATAATGATTGAGTTGATCCTTGAGTTATTCAATGAGCACTGAGTTGATGAATTGATTGAGATGTTAGGCCAAAAGGCTCTATTGAGTTGAGCTAATAAGATGATGAGAGCTTCCATGAGACTAATTGAGATGATTGATTGAGTTGAGGAGTTTTATGAGCATTGAGTCTTGGGAAGAGTATCGACTACCAAAATGAGTAAGAGTAAATCCAACTCGCACTCATTAACTATGTCACCAAGCGTAAGTGAGGATTAGAACCATGAACTTGATGTACCCTCTTGAGGAGAAGTCCCTGAAAGCAATAGAGGACTTCTGAGGCCGGATCTATTATGGATTTGATTCATTCTTTACATGGCAAGTATAGAACGACTGTGATAACACCAACAAGATTGTTGTGCAATCACTGGCTCATAAGTGATTGGTGTCGGATAAGAGAAACTCCCAATCCCCACACTGAGTACTCTGAGTTGAGTTGGGTTGAGTTGAGCTCCATTGAGTTGATTCTGAGTTGATTAATGAGGTTTGATTGGTTGTTGGGTCACTTTTCTACTCTTTATTCTTGTTTTAGATAGACATTTGACATTCTGATTGAGCATTTTCTGAGTTGATGTTATTTCTATATTATTCTACCTATTTTTGTTTCATTCAGTCATTTTACATACTCGTACATTCCACGTACTGATGTCCCCTTTGGAAAACATCATTTTATGATGCAGAGTGTCACGACCCCAGCCTAGGGCCTAGATGCGATATGGTGAATGAGGAACCCGAAAGGATCCCAAACAAGCCTCTTAGCATACCATTCACACATTCTTGGTTGCAGAAACCAAATAAAACAATAACAATAAAAATAAAGTCTAAGGGAAGTAGGACTAAGGAAAGTATTTCATAATAACTTAGACATTAAAAGAGTCAAGCTCAAAACATAGTCAATCATATTATCCAAAAACACCTTTACTAGTGAATGGAATGGGAGCCAAGACACTTCTCGTGCTCACCCTCAAGTAATAAGTATCCAAAAGTTATACAAGTCTTAGTAAAGAAAAGGCACGAAGGTAAACTAGATATTGTCCCTAGAGTTGAGGACTCAACAAAGGCTTTCTTCAAATAAATCAACTAGCCACGTGGAGGATCAATAGGAGCTCCGGTCCCTACATGGTGATATCATGTAGGTATAGAGTATGCATTAGTACTTGGAATGTACTGAGTATGCGGTATACAAATGCAACAAAGACATAAGCCATAATAATCAAGATGCATAATCATAATCAATGATATAAATTCAAGATGACATGTATGATCAATGCTTGTATTGAAACATCCATGTAAACATCAACTTGCATAATATGACATACATATGTGGGAAGATACCTTAATCGACATGTAAGACCAAGCGAGCTACTACTTGGAATCCTGATGCATGACACCCCACTAGAGAAGGTGTGGTCTACTTGCTAAGGTAAACCATACTTGACCCCACTTTGTGGGTAATTTGACCTAGATGGATCCACTAGCAAGCCCTTTTAGGGAGAAAATATAATCCTATGGTGACACATAGTTTAGAGACTAAGACTTTATATAAGGACCCCTTGAGTCGAGCCCCCACTTTAAGCCTCAATCGGTGCTAAGTCTAATCCCATGGAATACTTGAAATAATCATAGATTTAATAATACCATGAATAACTTGTAAAGACATGATAACATGGCATGAGTGGCTCATTCACATACTTGACCCCTACATGGGCATATACGTTATACTAGAGGGTAAAAAACAATACATGAACTTGACCCCTTCTAGTAGGTATTGCATTTCACATGAGGGTAGAGATTGTAACATGCTTGACCTCTACTAGTGAGATTAGCTTAAACATAAGGGTAAAATAGTAATCATTCTTGACCCCTCAAATAGACATAATTTGCTCATAAGAGGGTAGGATTATAGAGTAAGGCTCAAGTTGTCACTTGTAAATCATAAAAACTTTTCATGAGTTTAATACATGTTTGGGAACACATAATTATCATGAAAATACTTGACTTGCAAATTATGCCATAATTCATCATCAACTTAAGAATCTTTGTCATGATGTTTAGTAAAAAATGGTAGGTACATGAACACATGTTCAAAATCATGCAATTAGATAGTATAAAACATGGAAGAGTGAAATTCAATCATTTTAAACACATACAATTCAATCCACCAACATAGTAGTAAAACCCTCAGTTAGGATGTCATGAAAATCATTCAAAAATCCATAATCTTCCAAGACTTTCAAGGTATCATAATATACAAAGCTTTAGCATCATAAACATAATATAATCTCATTTCTCAATAGAAGCTCATGCATCAATAATCCAATGTTCAACACATTTCCAACATGTATCATGCATAAGAGTAATAATAGGAGATACCCATAATGAATCTAATCTTGAAACCATAAAGTTTCATAAAAAGGAAGGGTTGAGCTCCATGGATGAAACAACCCATTGATGAAGATCCACATACCTAAAACTTAGAATTTCTTGAAATTGAATTGTTGAAGACTTGAAGCTTGGAGTGGGTTCTTAAAATCCAAAGCTTGTTCTTGAAATCCATGAACTTGAATGGGGGATTTGATGATGTTTTTGGAGAGGTTTCGATAGGGTTTTGTGAGTTCTAAAGTTAAAGAATGACTAAGTATAGTAGTTTTCATGTTTAAATAGGCATTGGTTCATTACCCAAATGCCCTTGGTTGAAGCTAAAAAAATAGGAAAGAAAATGTATTGGTCCGTGCCCCAGGCACGACGCAAACCAGATGCGCAATCCTCACTAAAATAAGGCGCGCCCAAGGCACATTGCGGTCTAGGCGCGTAGGGATATAGGAAATGGTCCCCGTAGCAAAAATTGTTTTTCGCTACGACTCTTCAAAAATTCGAGGGTTACCCTTTTCCCATTCAATTTTGCCCTCTAAACAAGAATATGAAGTTGGATTTTTGAAATCATGCACAAATTTTGAGATTTTTGAGAAATATATTTATAGGTCATTTCGAAGCACATGAGGGTTGCTACACAGAGGCAGGTACTAGAGATCATCAATAGACGCATCGTTGAGGATCTGAGCATTCAGCTGAGTTGGTGAGCCTCCTTTACTTCGGAGGATCATTGCTTTATTTTCATCTAGCTTATTAGAGTTAGAATTAAGTTAGCTTTACTTTTGATTCCAGGTAGCCATAGGTCTGTTATTGGCACCATTTGATAGTGATAGAGACTTCATAGACTAGAGTTGAGTTTTGATGTTAAGACTTGTTAGGCTAGCTTCTTTCAGAATAACCTGTTTTATTTATATTGTTTTGAGATTTAGATTGCCCATTCTTTTTTTGGTCTTCTGCGGAGTTTTCTGAGTTATACTGAATGAATGAGTGTGATGAGGCCAATGGTTCACTTAGGGAGTAGCAATAGTCTCTGAGTGCCGGTCACGCGTACCCTCTCGGGGCGTGACAAACTTGGTATCAGAGCACATAGTTCAAGTGTCCTAGAGAGTCTATGAAGTAGTGTTTAATAGAGTCTTATTTATGGGTGTGTTGTACACCATACTTCATTAGCAGGAGGCTATAGGACATTAAGAATGGTTACACTTCTTTCATGATCTGATTCGTGTGATAGAGTTAGCACTCTATGGAACTCTCTTCTAATTCATGCTTCACATGTTACAAAATTGTGATCATGCCTCCTAGAAGAGCTGCCAAAGGTAGAGGATGTCCTGCTAGGCAGAATGTTAACCCACCCAAGCCTCAAGGACATGAAGAGCTCGTGAATCTAGCCGTCCTTGTTGAGCAGCCTCCGCAGGCTGAGATTTCTAATGTTGAGCTTCGCTAGTCCATCCAAATTCTAGCCTAGATAGTCACAATACCTACTGCAAGGCAAGGACCAGGTAGAAAGGATGCACATGACACATCTAGAGTTTGGGAATTCTTGAGGTTGAATCTGCCTAAGTTAATAGAGTCTGGATCCAATAAAGATCCTATGAACTATGTGGAGGAGCTTCAGAAAGTGTTCCAACTGATGCATGTGGCTGACACTAATAGAGTTGAACTGGATGTCTAATAGCTCAAGGGTGTATCTATGCTATGGTTCGACCAATGGAAGAAGGGTAGAGGAGGGGAAACCCCATTGCTGACTTGGGCAATGTTCGAGGAAGCCTTCTTGGGGAACTTGTTTCTAAGATAACAAAAAGAGGCCAAGGTAAGAGAATTCTTGAATCTGAAACGGGGCTCTATGACTGTGAGAGAGTATGGGCTAAAGTTTATTCAACTATCTCTCTATGAAACGGATATGGTTGCTCACATGAGGGGGAGAATAGGGATGTATATTGATGGGCTGAATAGAGGGCCCATAGAGAGATGGGAGGGGAGCTATGTTGGTGAGTGATATGGACATCGGGAGGCTGATTACTTATGTACAACAAGCTGATGAGGAGAGACAACATGACATAGAAGAGTTTAGAAGTAAGAGGGCTAAGATATCCAACCATGAGGTTGGAAAGAGGGGGAGAATGGTAATAGATTCCATTTAGGGCCAATACTATCATTTTCTAGTGCACCTACGCCCAGGAATAGGAATGATGAATGTTGGAGACCATGGATCTTATTCACAGGCTAGTATGGCTCAAGGTTCACAGGGTAAACCACCATGTGGTAAGTGTGGCATATTACATTTGGGTAAATGTCATGAGGGGAGTGATGCATGCTTCAAGTGTGGCCAAGTGGGTTATTCCAGAGAGAGTGTCCAAAGTGGGATGACCACGCTCAATCTTCTGCACCAACCCCACTAGCCAGAGGAACCCAGAAAGGTACTTCATAAGGTGTGAGCGGAGCTTCAAATCATTTGTATGCCATAGGTAGTTTCCAAGATCAGGGGAACTCTCCAGATGCTGTGATAGGTATGATTCAAGTCTTTACTCTTGATTGTTATGCTTTGATAGATCTAGAGTCACATTGTCATTTGTAACTCCTTATGTGGCCAGTAGATTTGGTAGGACCCCTGAGAGTCTTCTTGAACCCTTTGATGTTTCTACTCTAGTGGGTGAGTCTATTCAAACTAAGAGAATCTATAGAGCTTGTGTAGTATCCATCTATCATAAGGGTACTTTTATTGATTTGGTTGAGTTAGACATGGATGATTTTGATGTGATCCATGACATACATTGGTATCATGCCTGTTATGCCTCTATTAATTATAGAGCCCGAACCATTAAGTTCCAATTTCCAAATGAACCTATTTTAGAGTGGAAGGGAGATTCTGTTGCACCTAAGGGAAAGTTTATCTTCTACCTCAAGGCAAGAAAGCTAATTTCCAAAGGTTATTATATCACCTTGTGCGAGTTAAGTCTGATGATGTTGAGCCTCCTACGCTTCAGTAAGTCTCGATTATGAATGAGGTTCCTGAGGATCTACCTGCAATCCCTCCTGATAGGGAGATTGACTTTGAAATTAATGTTCTTCCTGATACCCAGCTTATCTCAATCCCACTTTATAGGATGGCCCCCACTGAGTTGAAAGAGTAGTTGAGGGATTTGTTAGAGAAGGGCTTTATCAAGCCAAGTTTTTCTCCTTGGGATGCCCCTGTCCTATTCATGCGAAAAAAAGATGGGTCTCTCAAAATATGTATCTATTATAGGTAGCTAAATAAGGCCACAATAAAGAATAAATATCCTCTCCCCAAGATAGATGATCTATTTGACCAACTTCAGGGTGCTTCTTGCTTCTCAAAGATAGACCTCAGATCTGGCTACCATCAGGTGCAGTGAGGGAATGTTATATTCCAAAGACAGCTTTTAGGACTAGATATGACTATTTTGAGTTCTTTGTCATGTCCATTGGTTGACAAATGTACCTGCAGCCTTCATGGACTTGATGAATGGGGTATTCAGACAATATCTTGATATGTTTGTGATTGTGTTCGTCAACAACATATTGGTGTATTCTAGAGATGAGGAGGAGAATTTTAGTCACCTCAGAGTTGCCCTCCAAATCCTTAAGGACTATGAGTTATATGCAAAATTCTCAAAGTGTGAGTTTTGGCTTAAGTCAGTGGCTTTCCTAAGCCACATTATTTGAGGAGATGGTATTCGCGTAGATACCCAAAGGACTAAAGAAATTAAGAGTTGGCCTAAACCGACCTCTTTGACTGACATAAGAAGTTTTTTGGGGTTGCCAGGACACCACAGATTTGTTGATGGATTTTCTTACCTATCCATACTATTGACCAAATTGACTCAGAAAAAGGTCAAATTTCAGTGGTATGATGAATGTGAGAAGGGTTTCCAAGAGTTGAAGACTAGACTGACTACCATACTAGTTTTAACCTTGCCTGATAGAACAGAGGACTTTGTGATATATTATGATGCGTCAAGAGTTGGATTAGGTTATGTACTGATGCAAAGAGGGAAAGTGATAGCCTATGCTTCCCGACAACTTCAGGTTCATGAGAGGAACTATCTGACCCATGATCTTAAGTTGGAAATAGTAGTGTTTGCACTTAAAATTTAGCACCACTACATGTATGGAGTGCATGTGGTGTGTTCACAAACCACAAGAGCTTGCAATATGTCTTCAGTCAGAAAGGGCTCAACCTGTGACAGAGGAGATGGTTAGAGTTGCTCAAGGATTATAACATGAGCATTCTCTACCACCCAGGTAAAGCTAACATTGTTGCCGATGCTCTTAGCAGGTTGTCAATGGGTATCATGACCCAAGTTGTGGAGGGGAAGAAGGAGCTAGCTAAAGAAGTGCATATATTGGCTCGATTGGGAGTTCAACTTGAAGAGAATGATGAGGGAGGAGTTATTGTTTAGAATGGGTCTGCTGCTTCAGCTAAAGTGGCAGAGCTGAAAGAAAAGAAAGACCAAGATCCTTTCATACTTTAATTGAAAGAGGTTGTCCACAAACAAAAAGTGATGGTCTTCTCCAAAAGGGGTGATAAAGTGTTGAGATACCAGAGTAGATTGTGCGTTCTAGATGTTAACAGTGTTAGAGATAGAATCATGGCTAAAACTCATAACTCTAGATATTCCTTTCATCTTGGCTCTACCAAGATGTACCATGACTTGAGGGAGGTCTATTGGTGGAGTAGAATGAATAGGGATATTGTGGAGTTTGTTTCCATGTGCCCGAATTGCCAACAAATTAAAGTTAAGCATCAAAGGCCATGTAGATTGGCCCAAAAATTTGAGATTCCTGAATGGAAGTGGGAGATGATCAATATGGACTTCATTACCGGTATATCGAGGTCTCGAAAGCAATATGATTTGATATGGGTGATTGTGGATAGGATGACCATATCGGCTCACTTCTTAGTAGTTAAGACAACTAACATTGCAGAGGAGTATGTAAGTTGTACATTCATGAGGATTTAAGGTTGCATGGAGTTCCCTTGTCCATCATCTCAGACAGAGGAGATCAATTCACCTCATAATTTTGGAGGTCTTTCCGGAATTGGGATGACCACTTACCATTGATTAAGTTTGCATATAACAATAGTTATCATATACGCATTCAATTGTCTCCCTGTGAAGCTTTGTATGGGAGAAGGTGTAGACCACCAATTGGGTGATTTTGAAACACCCCAAAAATGTGTTTCGAAAATACCCATAATCGTAACTTCTATATATCTCAAAATTCATGCATAATATCAAAAATTCAACTTTATATTCTCAATCATAGGGAAAATTGAGTGGAAAATAGGTATAACTCAGATTTTAGAGGACCTGTAAGGAAAAATAATTTTCGATAATTTTTGAGATACAGTGTATGTCCAGACCCAAGCTGCGAGGTGCCTAGGGCACAGAGTAGTACAAATGTTGCCTACTGATGGGTCCGTGTCGTTCTAAGGATGTAGATCGATGTAAGCTTTTCCTTGGTTTTTCTATTTTGGCCAAGGGCGTTTGAGTCATAGCCCTATGCCCACTAAAACGTCAAATCACATATACTTAGCCATTTTCAACTCTATATCACTCAAAAATCTCTCCAAGACTTAACCAAATATCTCATTCCAAATTCAATGATTTCAAGCTTAAGTTTGGAACTCAAGGATTCATTTCAAGCTCTACGTTTTCTTCAAGCTCATGTCAAGAAAACCCTAGTTTGAGGTGTGTCATTTTCATCCATTGGATCTTACACCCATAAAGCCCAATCTTCCTATTATGAAAATTACATGATTTTAAGTTGTATTACTTATAAGTATCTTTTATTATGAAATATGAGCATAAATTATGTTGGGATTTTATCAAAGTATTGTTGATTATACATGAGTACCTATTTTAAGCTTACACTATGAGTTGATCCTTGTCTATTGAGGCTATACATGTTTTGAGCTATGAAACTATGATTTATTATGAGTTTGGATGATGGATTTCAAGGTACCCTATATGAGGGTTTTAGTACTTATTGGTGGATTGATTTACATTAAGTTTTCTCATCTTATTTCACTCTCGAATTGCATGATTTTGAACTAGTATCATGAACCCACCAA
>JAOTQR010115615.1:0-24947 GCA_025774065.1 Solanum ossicruentum | reverse complement strand
GGAAATTTAAATTAATCCGGGAAAGAAAGCGGATTCCGGCTTTTCATCCCACCATTTCCCATTCACCAATATCAAAACCCAACATCACCATCAACTGTGCTTTAGCACTAGATCAATAGGTAATTCTTTACCTAATTAAAAGGTCGTAACTTCCTCATATGATAACAAAATGACCCAATTCTATTTCCTTAATATTTTGGATAATGATCGGACTTGCTCCTTTAAACGAAATGACCGAATTCTATTTCCTTAATATTATGGATAATGATCGGACCTTCGCTTCAATCGAACTCAATACCGAACTTGTTTGCTTAGTCAAATATTATTTTTGTTTTGTCAATAATCATTTCATATTTTGCAATAAAGTTCAATCTTGTCTTAACTAAAACGCATCAAAATTTTGCAGATAAATCTTATAATTCATGGTCAAAATTTTAGAAGTTTCAGAATTATTTTTAAATTCTTAAAATTAATAATAAATCATTTAGTGTCATAATTTGCTGAAATAATGCCAAAGCATCCAAGAAACTTAAAAACTCACTTGGTACTTCCCTAACACAAATCAAATATGTCATTAGCTTCGAAATGACATTTTGGACTCAATGAAATCATCAAAACATGAATTCGAGATCTCCTTGACTCGAAATCATTTAATCGCAATTAAACCAACTTTTTGCTAAAACCTCCTTGACTTAATGGTAGTTATTTTGCTAAAAACTATTGGAGTAACTAAAAGTAAATTGCAACACTCCTCTTTTGCTTTAGTTATTACAATTTAAAGAATTGCTTCTCCTTTGCTTTATTACTGCAATTTAGAAAATTACTCCTCAATTTCTGCTTTGGCGGTTGGTGCTAAATTATTTTGAATAAACTTGCAAAATTTCTTCTTCTTTCTTTTTCTTCTTTTGATTTTGTGCTTAACAAACACCATCAATGATCTTCTCTGGTTCGCAAGTTCTTTCATGTGGAAACTGATAGGATTTGCAAAAAATTATTGTAATGATTTTCTTCCATCACGAAATCACATAAAACATAAGTTTCAAATTGAGATTTTATTATTATTGACCAAATTTGATAAATTTTGCCAATGAAAATTTGCTGGGCATTCGAAGAGAGACTGCTGCTTGTCATTCTTATGTTAAAAATTTGTTAAAAAAACTTGTGCATTGAAAATAGGCCTGACGAGTTAAAATGAGTTAAGAAGTAATGCTTGCGGGGTTAAAAGTTGTCTTTACGGGTTAAAAAAGGTAGTCTTTACAGGTTGTAAAGGTAGCCCTTGCGGATTGAAGATGATATGGTAGTTCTTTGGAAGAACACATAGATCTCGTAAGATCAATGAGGCTCTGATACCACTGTTGGTTTTTTTAAAAAGGATGAATGGCACAGCAAAAAGATTAAAATGTCTCTCTTTGGATTGAAATGACTTTGGATAGGTTTTAGTGACTTTCAATAATTTTCTTAAGCATTGAAGTACTTTAAATAATCAATACAAAATACAAAATTCGCATAATTTAAAATTTAAAATGACCTAAATTATCTCAACGACTCAAACAACCTAACTAAAATTCAAAATTCAAATTTATCTTAAAATTAAATAACTTATTTAATTTTGCTAATAACTATTGTAGTAACTAAAAGCAAATTGCAACAATCTTGGATCTAACTTAACCCCCAAAACTAATTTAAAAGATGATAGTTATGCCCCAAAACCACATAAAGACATCACCCGCCCCTTGGTAAAACTCTTGAACATATAAACTCAAGTTGAACTCCAAAATTTAAGATAAATTCAAGTTTTAGAAGGACCTAGTTTTTCATTTCCATATTTGTCCAAATAAAGCAAGCTGTTTATATTAGGAGAGAGAGAGAGAAAGAGAGAAATTAAAAACAAAAATCAAGGTAAAAAGTTGTTGGGAGTGTGTGTGATAATTGTGATATAGGAGGTGAAGAAGAAGAAGAAGATGAGAAACGGCTGGCAATTTTTGGCATCTTTGTTCAAGCAATGCAATGTATGCATGTATTCACCTTTGTAACGTTTGCCACGTACGTCCTCTCATTTGTCTCTTCTTTTCACTTCCTCCATATAAACCCTCTCTCTTTCTCCATTTCTACTCACACTAGCTATCTTCTTTCTTTATTTCTTCTCAATTAATCTTTCTTCATGGAATACTTTTCAACTGAATCACCATTCACTTCTCCTGAGCTAACACCACCATTGCCACCACCCTATCACATTGATGAGCCTAAGACTTTGTCTAAAAAGGAACTCAATGAATTAAGGGTATCAATATTTGTATTTGTATCTATGTCTATATGCTCGCCTCTTCTTAGTTATGTTTTGATTTACTGTTGTTTGCTTGGTTTAGGCCGTGGCTCTGCACATAGTCAATACTCATACTCCCGAGGAAGCTACAAGAATTTTTCTCGAGGTATATATTTATCCATCTATCTATATCTATATTAGTTTCTTTTTATGTTTCCTTCTAACATTGATGTGTGTTAATCTTTGTGTCATTTGTTTGTGTTTACTAATATTTAGGGATTCTCAAGCGGTGCAACAATTGAAAAAAAGTAATTTTCATCTTTATTTTTAATGATGAAGGGAATCAAAGCGAGAGGCGGATCTAGGTTTTAACGTTTATGAATTTTGAGTTGAAGTATTTTAAAAACTTTTTTAACTGTCCAAAAGGAATTGATCTTTCATTAAGCTTAAGCAAATTCCATTTCTGGTGTTAGATAAAGAACTAACTTTGTTAATTACTGGATTTTCAACAAATTAATGTTTATCTATTTGATAAATTTTTCAAAGATCTATACAAAATTTACTGAGTTTTAAAAAATTTGCACCGATACCCTAGATTTGCCTATACAAAATGGTGGTGACTAGGTAAATGAAATTCTTTTAGTTGTCTGATTAAAAATGTCAAGATCTCTGAAAAATAAACTTAAAAAAATTGTAAGAATAGATTAATCGTGTAAAGCCATTAATGTTGTAACTATAAAAGTTCAGATTTATTGTTTAACTCCAAAGATTTCCCATTAATTAATCCTCTTTTTTTTTTTAAGGGAAATTAAAAGATCACTTATACAGGAACAAAAGGGACTGGGGAAGTTTCAGCCCAAAAAAAATAATTCTTTTTTTCTTTTTAAAATAAGATCTTCGGTGGGACTTAATTTCAAGATATTAGCTTGTTTGTCCAAACTACAAATATTGGCTTATTCTAATAAATTTTAAAAATATTTTTGAGCAGCAATTAGTTGTTAATCAAAATTTTCAAAGTGCTTTTAAGTGTATTTTTCTAAAAGTGCATTTGATTTTTTTTTAAAAAAAACTTTTTTAGCTTTTGAAAAATAATTTCGGTTGCTCTTAGAAGCACTTATTTTCTGATAAAAATATGACCAAATACTTTACTTTTTTAAAATAAACACTTCGAAAAAAAAGACACTTATAATCTTTCAAGAGCTTCATCAGACTAGTATAATTAACGACCAGTTTATTTGTGTGGTTAATTTAACTTTTAATTTAACCATATAAATCATTCTTTAGGGAGGCGTATGGAAGCTAATAAGAATGTGGGTAGTGAAAACCCTAGGTTTCAAAAATGTGTATTGGTTAATGAAAAATTCGAGTAGAAATCATTTTTTAAAAAAATGTATTTTATGTAGCTTGAATCTTGATTTGGTAAAGTTCTAAACAAGGTATCAGACATTGAATGATAAATTAGAACATAATAAAGTACAATTTAAATGATCCTAGAAATGAACAAGGTGATGTTCATTCGGTGCTCTAAATGCATTTAGATCTTAGTTCAAAATAAATAAATTTTTAATTTTTTTATTTAATCCAAAATAAATAAATTCTCCAAAACTGATCTAAAAAGGTTGTTAATTTATTGTTTTTAAAAGTTATTCTTCTTTTTAATGGGTTTTTAAATTCCAATGCTAACGATTTTTATTTTTAGAAGAAAAGTTTGAAAAGGATAATATTGTTAAGTTAATGTGACTAATTAACTTCAAAAAAAGGTTTGTCATTTCTAAAATTCATTTGGATATAAGGAAATAATATATCAATATTAATCATTACCGCATTTTAACTCTTAATGTTGTTAATTTAGTGACTTTTCTTTTCTTGAATGAAATTTGTGGATGCTATCATAAGTAAATTTCCCTTTTTCATCGTATATAGTATAATCAATGTAAAAAGTTATGTCATCTTATAAGCTGCAAAATCATCATTTTTTGAGTAAGCTATATTTTTTGCTTTCAAATATCATTATTTATGGTCATTCTATATATATATTCTGTCCCTTGGATTAAGGAATTTAAAAAAGGCATTTTTAGTGTATAAGTATAATATAGGGTTTTTCAATTGAATATCAAAACATAAAATCAAGTTGATCCCCATCTGCCAATTAATCTACCTTATTGGGTGTAACATATCATTTCTTTCCTTGAAATTTGTCAATTTGTTCAAAGCTAACTTTCGAATATTTCCATTAAATATAAGAGACTACGAAGCAGCTAAAGCAGGTGTTGGACGACATGCTTGCTTTAGCTGTTTGCTTAGGCAGACAGCTATTCATTGACGTGCTTGCTTCAGTTATTAGTTTAGTTATAAGAGTTCTAACCTTTCCTCTTTGATAAATACAATTTTAACAACTCATAAATGCATGTTATGCTTTGAATTTTTTTATTTATTTAATTTTTAATTTTTAATTTTTGGTTGTAGGGTCTTATACCTGTGAATGGGGTGCACCCAAATGCACTTCCTGCACGTCCTGCACTTCCTGCAGTTCCTAAGGAGACTAAAGTCCCAGAAACTGTTGACAGCAATGTCAAGAAAGGAAGTATCTCTGGGGTTGTTGACAATGTCAAGAAGTGAAAGTTAGACTCCTTAAAACAAAAGCTGTGCTTTGCATCTTTGTATTTCAAGTTTGTGTGTGGTTTTGAACCTTTTCTTTATGTGTGTGTTTTGTTTTGAACTAGTACTTCATGTGACCTTGTATTTTTATTTCAGTGTATGTTATGGTGCACCCTCTTTTGTTTCCTGATCTTGTGTTGTTCTAATAAAGGGCAAAGATGTGTTATCTTTGTAATCTATATTCTCTTGCTTTGATACAAAGTAGCTTCATCAGTTTAACATTTGCATATAAATTTTTGTTTGTTATTGTCAACTAATTCTTGGTGTAATACATCATAATTAGAGTTGAAAATAAAATGGTAAAAATGAATAAAAAAAGATTCAAACTGAGCCATGGTTATCCCACTCTCTTTAAGGAATTTCAAGCTTGGTGTGGCATAATCTACACTAATTCAATAGTATATCTCTTGACTTGCTTCTTTCAGAATATAACAGTCCAACAGTGTCCCATGAATCAAAACAACTCCGGATTAGTGAATTAGTCATAGGCTCAAATATAATTTTTCTTCCTTCAACTTCTCTTTTACACTATCTAACCTCACAAAACAACATACCCACTGGCACATATTTTTTTTGTGTATTTCTTATTCACAAAGCAAAGTAAGACCATTACTATTTATAAAGGGGATATTCTTCCTTGCAATGAATAAAAAATTATGGAATAATAAATTGAGTAAAATGAATAACCTAAAAGTTACATGAGTTATAAGGCATAATGAATAAAATAAAAGGTGAATAATGGATTAAGGATTACAAAATTACTAACAACTAATGACCACATTCTACCAAATATAAGTAATGAGGACATATAATACTTCAAAGCACCACAATCTAGTCAAATAATGATTTACAATTAAATTTCAAGACTAACAATGTCAAAATTATGAAATTTTAAAAAAATGAGCAAAATGGCTCAAAATTCAATTTTGAGAACCGGGTTGAAATCTAATTTTTTTCTGTATACAAATATTCGTCAAAGTATTAGAAATTTATTAGCAAAAATTGATTAAAAAATGGAGTTCAAATCTACTAAAAATCACTATTTTAGTAAAACTTGAGTTCATGAACATAAATTCCAAACACTCGGTCCAAAACCCCAACTCAAGTTTGAATTTTTTTTTTTTGAAGTACATGTTTTAAAAAGTTCAAATATGAAATTTGACAAAAAAAAAAAAAGAGCTAAAATTGATCTTGAAATCCTTAATTTATCAAATTTTAACTTCATTGAGAAAATTCTAAATTATACACGATTAATATGAGGAAAACAATTGATAAATCATCAGGTTTATACCAAAATCAATTCATCCATAATATAAGTATATTAAATATACCTCTTTATAATAAAATAGAGTTTAAACATATAAAACTTTAATTTTTCTTCGATCTGAGAAATTTATGACTATGGAAAGAAAACCAGATGAAATAGAGAGATAATGCTGAAATGAGAGTTGGAAACTAACTCCCATATTAAATCGAGAAGAATGCCGCAAGAATCACTTCATTCTAGCTTTAGAACTCCCAATATGCTCAAATATCAAATGAACATGGTCAGAAATTTTAAATATCACCACCAGTTGTATTTTCGCATTAGATCAGTAGGTAATTCTTTACCTAATTAAAGGTCGTAACTTCCTCATATGATAACAAAATGACCCAATTCTTTTTCCTTAATATTTTGGTAATGATATGAACCTGCTCCTTTAATCGAAACTCCATATTGAACTTGTTTGTTTAGTAAAATATCATTTTTGTGTTGTCAATAATTATTTCATATGTTGCAATAAAAGTTCAGTCTCGACTTAGCTAAAATGCACCTAACTTTGTAGATGGGTCTTATAATTCATGCTTAAAATTTTAGAAGTTCCAAAATTATTTCTAAATCCTTAAAAAAAAAAATAATAAATCCTTTAGTTGCCATAATTTGCTGAAACAATGCCAAAGCATCCAACAAGTTGAAAAACTCATACAAAACTTATTTGGCACTTCCCCAACACAAACCAAACATACTACTAGCTTGGAAATGACATTTTGGACTCAATGAAATCATCAAAACATGTTCGAGATTTCTTTTACTAGAAATTCATTTAATTGTGTCACGCCCTGATCCTACATCCTGGACGTAGCCGGCACCCGAAAACCATTTCTGGTTCCAAGCGAATCACTTGGCCTGGCTACTTATTTAGCGGAAGACTCATAATAGTGGAAAAGCTAAAGGAATAATAAAATAATTCACAACTGTCTGCATAATTGAATGAAAAGCTTTTGAGCAACATCTGAACAAACTGGAAACTGAAATACTAACACGTAGTCTATGGAACCTCTACTAAACTGTCTGAAAGGGCTACTGACATAGTCCCTAGGCAGCCAAAACTGAAAGTAAATACTGTAAAGAAACATAAACCATAGGGCCTCGGATTGAGAAGAGGCCTCACCAAACACTAATAGCTGTCGGGTTCTCAACGAAGCGGCTACTGAGAAACTCTGTCACCTGCGTCTGCATCATGAAATGATGCAGGTCCTAAGGACGTCAGTACATGGAATGTACGATATGTAAAATGGCCAAAACATTTAAATTAGGATGTCATAATATATCATAAGAGACATGATCATAGTCATAAATGAGTTAACAATAATTATAAGATTGTATGCTGAAAATAACATGCTGAAAACCAATAAGTAAAACTTAGTTTCTTAGCTTCGGGAATTTCTCTAACAGACAACCACCAATATGAGCTTCGTGGTGATACAACATCTTGCCCATACTGCTAGAGCCGTCCCGTACTTTATCGGGGTAGGGGACGAATAACTAGGGGAGTGGATCCATCCCAAAACTGGGCCATCTCAGTGGATAAAGAGGAATGTACTGTAGTACAATCCTATCCTATGCTGGCTACAAAGTTTACGAGTTTGAGTAATTTATTCTACTCTTATCCATATCGGTGCTCAATACTACTCCCAAAATACTTTATATAGCTCATACTCAAATGATTATAGATTCTTGAAATCTAGCTTTCTTGGGGACTTAGCCAGTTTACTACTTAGCTTTCTCAACTGAAATCTTTAACTTTACTGTAACTACTAACTTTATGTACTTTCAAATATGCCAAGACAATCTTCAAGAAAATCATTCTTTAATGTATAATGTACTTAGCTAAAATGCAAGAATGACTCAAGAAAGGAATTCTTTAACTTGTCTTAAACTATAAGCTTCTTGGGTGTTCATGAAAACCCTTATGAAATTCACAGGAAATCTTCTATAACTTTAAATCTTGAAATCAATGACTTAAATATCAATTAAAGAATCATGAATCATCAATCTTTATCAAGAATCTATGCATAGATAGAGAAATTCACTAACTTTACAGATTTACATGAATATAATCTTAATCAAGACTTGAACTTACTTTCTAGGATGAAAACCAAATTTATACCTTCTAAAATATTCTAAAATAATAATTTTAGAGTGACCTTACATACCTTGAAAGGAATCTCTTGAAAAGTTAGAGAGAATTCTTGATTTTCTTTACGTTTGAATGTTTCTTGGAAGAATTTTGAAATAATGAATGCATGAAAGAAAACGTTTTAGGACTTCATTCGACTTAAAACTGACTTAACTTAGGATATGGGATGTGAAAAAAGTCAGATTTGACCTTTCCCCCAGAAAATGAAATATCTCCTCTTGTACACTAGTGCGCAACGCGCACTAGTACTTTCTCACACTCTTTCGCGAATTTTTGACTTTTCGTAAGTTTTTAGAAGATTTCTAAGTGTGGCTCCACGTCCACTCTGCATCGCGGAAGATGCATGGAAGCTCCACTATTTTAATCTTACTTGGACAAAAATAATTTGCATTTTTACAGTCTTTGCTAAGCCGAGACTATTTTTTGACTCGATTTTTCGCACTGATCGCAAATCCAGTCTCCGATTTACAAATGGAGCAAGGGAATGCACATTACAGTAGGTCAATTCTAGGGGTATTATCAGTATTTCACGAGGTGTTACAATATCTCCCTCTTGGGATCATTCGTCCTTGAATGATAACGATACGAACAAAGCTAGCTCAAACCACAAGATTTCCCAACTTAATAAACATTATTTTTCAAGGTGAAAAGGTGAAATTTTACCTTCAAGATGCTTATTTAGGCCAATGAACAAGTGTACATACTTGACCTTCATATCTTCTTCGGCCTCCCATGTGGCTTCCTCCATGAATTAGTTTCTCATAATACTTTCATCGAAGCTATCTCTTTGGTCCTCAATTTACGAACTTACCGGTCTAATATTTGCACCAGAATCCCTTCACAAGACAAGTTGTCCTTAATCGCAACACTTTCAACTGGGACAACTAGAGAGGGATCTCCCAAGCACTTCTTAAGCATGAAAATATGAAAAACCGGGTGTATAATACTTAACTCTGCTGGTAACTCTAACTCGTAAGCAATGTTACCCACTCTTCTCAGAATCTGATATGGCCCAATATATCATGGCTTGAGCTTCCCCTTCTTCCTAAATCTCATAACTCCATTCATTGGAGATACCTTCAAGTATACTCAATCGCCTATCTCAAACTACAAATCTCTTCTTCTAACATCTATGTAAGACTTTTGTCTGCTCTGAGCTATCTTGAGCCGCTCCTGGATAAACTTCACCTTTTCCATAGCCTGATGGACTAGATCAGGTCCTATCAGTCCTGCCTCACCAACTTCAAACCTTCCTATAGGTGATCTACACCTTCTCCCAGAAAGAGCCTAATATGGTGCCATCTGCATGCTAGCCTGAAAGCTGTTATTATAAGAGAACTCAATCAAAGGTAAATGATCATCCTAATTACCTTTAAAGTCTATCACACAAGCTCTCAACATATCTTCCAAGGTTGTATAGTACACTCTGCTTTCCCATTTGTCTATGGATAAAAAGTTGTGCTAAGATTTACCTTCGTACCAAGCCCTTTCTAGAAGGACTTTCAAAACTATGTTGTAAATTGATCTCTTCTATCTGAAATAATGGATATAGGGACCCTAATGTAGCCTGACAATCTCTTAAGATAGAGTCTGGCATAGTCCTCAGCTGTATCAGTCATCTTGACAGGTAGAAAGTGAGCTGACTTGGTCATTCTGTTTACTATGACCCATATTGAGTCATGCTATCTACGGTATCGAGGTAAGCCTGTTACGAAGTCCATATTAATCATCTCCCATTTTCATTCCGGAATCTCTACGTTATGGGATACACCACAAGGCCTTTGGTGTTCAACCTTAACTTGCTAGTAGTTTAGGCATCTAGACACGAACTCTACAATGTCCTTCTTCATATTACCCCACCGATAGACTTCTCGCAAATCTCTATACATCTTTGTTGCACCAGGGTGGATAGAGTGTCTTGCATTATGAGCCTCAGCCAAGATCCTATCTCTAAGACCGTCAACATTTGACACACACAACTTGCCTTGGTATCTCAGGACACCATCTCTCTCTTTTGAGAACACTAATACTTTCTGCTTCTGGACATCTTCCTTCAATTGGAGGAGGATGGGATCTCTGTCTTGCTTTTCTTTCACTTTTACCACCAAGAATGACTCTGACCCATTTCTGACAATGGCCCCACCTTCGTCAGAATCTTCAATCTGCACCCCAAACGGGCTAGTATGTGAACATCCTTAGCTAACTCTTTCTTTTCTTCCTCAACATGGGTTGTGCTTCCTATGGTCACACTACTAACAGCATCAACAACCACACTACCTTTACCTGGATGATAGAGGATACTCATATCATAGTCTTTCAATAGCTCCAACCACCTCTTCTGTCTGAAATTCAGCTCCCTTTGGCCAAACACATACTGCTAACTGTTGTGGTCCGTGAATACATCCACGTGCCCACCATATAGATAGTGTCTCCAGATCTTCGAAGCAAACACCATCGCAGCAAGCTCAAGATCATGAGTTGAATAATTCTTTTCATGAATTTTAAGTTGCCTGGAGGCATATACTATCACTTTGCCTCTTTGTATTAATACACAACCCAAGCCAACTCTGGAAGCATCACAATAAACCACGAAATCATTAACTCCATCTGGTAGGGATAAGACTAGGGTTGTAGTCAGCCTAGTCTTCAACTCTTGGAAGCTCTTCTCACAAGCTTCTGACCACTCGAACTTAGTGTTCTTCTGAGTCAACTTAGTAAAAGGAGCTGAAATAGAAGAAATCCCCTATACAAACTGTCTGTAATACCCGCCAAGCCCAAGAAACTCCTTATCTCTGTGGGAGTTGTGGGCCTTAGGCAATTCTTCACTGCCTCAATCTTTTGAGAATCAACCTAGATACCCTCACCAGATACAATGTGCCTCACAAATGCCACAGACTCTAACCAGAACTCGCACTTAGAAAATTTAGCACATAACTCTTGATCCTTAAGGATAACTCTAAGATTGTCTGCATGCTCCTTCTTACTATAGGAGTAAATCAAAATATCATCTATGAATACGATAACAAACATATCTAGGCACGACTTCAATGCCCTGTTCATAAGATCCATGAAAGCTGCTGGTGCACTTGTCAGCCCAAAGGACATGACCAAAAACTCATAATGACCATATTGGGTTCTGAAAACTGTCTTGGGAATGTACTTCTCTCTAACTTTAAGCTAATGATAACCAGATCTAAGATCTATCTTGGAAAAACAGGTAGCACCTTGAAGTTGATCGAATAAGTCATCAATTTTGGGAAGAGGATACTTGTTCTTAATAGTGACCTTGTCCAACAGACGGTAATTTATTCACATCCGAAGAGAACTATCCTTTTTACGCACGAAAAGAACTGGAGCATCCTAAGGTGAAACACTTGGTCTAATGAAACCCTTATCTAAAAGATCTTTCAGCTGCAACTTTAACTCTTTTAGCTTCGAAGGAGCCATTCAGTATAGAGGAATAGATATAGGCTGAGTATCTGGAAGAGTGTCTATCCCAAAGTCTATCTCCCTATCAGGAAGGGCTTTGGAAAGATCCTCAGGAAAGACTTCTGTGAACTCATTCACAACTAGAACAGACTGAAGAGATGGTGCCTCAGCATGAGAATCCCGAACTCTGACTAGGTGGTATGTACACCCCTTGGAGTATAACTTTCTAGCTTTGAGATATGAGACAAACTAACTATTGGGAAATATTGAGCTACCCCTCTACTCTAAGACTGGTTGGTTAGGAAACTGAAACTTGACTACTCTGGTTCTACAATCTACGGAGACATACCCAGCATGAAGTCAATTCATGCCTCGGATGACATCAAACTCTACCATGTCTAACTCCACCAAATCAGCTACAATAGTCTTATGACAAAACAGAGACTAGACAGTCCCTATAGGCTCTTTGGGCTAAAATAGACTCTCCAGTAGGAGTAGAAACACTGAAAGGCTCAAGAAGATATTTTGGGTTGACCCCAAACTTAACGACTACATTTGGGGTTACAAAAGACAATGTGGCTCAAATGCCAAAATCATAATTCCTTAGCCATAAGATCCATGCAGAAGAATAGCCTATTCATACACAAAATGGTGCAAGCACCCCAAATGCTCAATGATCCAAAACCAAATACATATGTATGATCATATTATTGTCATAACTAACATTTTGTCAAATTCGTACCATAAACAAATTTGGGCTTAGCCCATAACATAATTTCTCAAAATAATCCATGTACGTAAATGCATATGTTATGATCAATGAGGGAGTGACATGGGTAATTAAGACTCAATCTAAAATCAATATTTATAATAGAAAATTGAAGTTAAAACATAATTAATTCCACATTTAAATCCATAGTGTAATCGCTCATGCATAAATAATTTAAAAAGGGATATGCATGCTTATAATTTCATAAACCTAAAGTAAATCATCATATAATGGTTCAAAACATATTAAAATCATCAAATATACACTATCCATACATCAATAGAATTTTAGGAATCATAATATTCAAAAAGCCAAATTAAAGTAAGCAAAATCCATGTAGGTTTTCTTGAAAATAATTTTGGGTCTCCTCAATTGGAAGGAATCAAGGATCAACACTCATACACATGAATCCTACCAGCACAAATAACACAAGAAATATCAACTCCTGGACCTATCAAATCACCCCACTCAAACGTCGGCACAACATTGGCCTTACCTAGGGTCAACTAAGTCTTAGGAGAAGCAATAGAATTGAACTTATTCACAAGCTCCGGTAATAGCCCACTAAGACCCCAAAAGCTCCTAACCCAAAGAAGTCACGATCTAAGCTAATCTCTAATCACCTTCGTCTTACTAGGGTTCACCTTAATACTATCACCTGGCATCACAGGACCTAGGAAGGCAATCTCTTACAACCAAAATTCCCATTCCTCCTATTTAACATCCAACCTTCTTCCTTAAACTTTATTGTACTACCCTCAAAAGACTCACATGCACTACCTCATTAGAGAACACAAATCATCATATCATTACCAAAAACCACCATAAGCCTATTAGTGTAGGGGCTAAAAGATCATGAGACTTATACGTATAACCGATGCACTAGTCAAACCAAAAGACACTACAAAGCCAAAATATCAGAAAGGACATTCAAGGCCTCATCTACCACCACCAACAATTCTAAAAACAAAGTAATTTAGGTTCAACACCTCCAATTCTCAGTAGATGGTAAATGCGACCCCTTAGAGACCAATTGTACCTTATGACAAGAAATAGACCTACCTCCCTTGCTACCGTTTAACAACCAATCCATCCCTATTATGACATCAAATCCACCGCACCAACCCCAATAAGCCGCAAGCATGACCTAATGCAATATGAACCCGGATCAACTCCTATGAACCTCCTAGCAATGATATACATAACAAAAGGATAGAAACCAATGTCCACACAACAACTTGGGAACACAAGAAGACCTACTAGCAACCAAAAGAATAAAGAAATAAACAATGTCACACTAGCCCCAATAATGCACAAACATAAAAGTCAAGGAAACTTTAACTTACTGGTAATAGCATCAGACATATCATTCCCTCCTTGAGCCACTTGATCAACATGACCACCTCGCTTCAAAAGTTGACCACCCTTACACTTCCCTTGGACACATGCACAATCCACTAGCTTGTGACCCACTTCATTACATCCACAACAAGCATTGGTCTTCCTCAAGCATGCACCACCATAATACATCTCACACCTTTGAAACTTAGGATTAGTCATCACACCATCACCCCCTTTACTTCTAGTGCGTCTATGAGGACAATCCTTCCTCTTATATCCCACTTCGCCACAATCAAAACAAGCATTGGTGCCCTTGAAAGATGGACCCCTATGAACCTTATCACATGTTGGACACATGACATCGCCTCTATCCTTGAGACTTTGGAACTTTCCTTCAACATGGACCCTCTTGGCCCCACTACCTCTCCTTTTACTATTTGAAATCCCGGAAGCACCCACTTGTTGCTCGAGGTGAGTTGCCAATTTTGCCGCCACTTTGGCCACTTTCCAAAGAGCATCACAAATCTCCATATTTGTCTTATCACCATCCTGAGTACCTTGAGACATGTCCTGGAATATAACGATTAAGGATAACAATAAACCTTAGGGGATCTAACTCTATCGCATGACATAGATCATAAAGAAGCGAAACATTTCCTAGAACGTGTCATAGCTTCCTACTTATAGTTGTGATGCACAACACAACCATGAATAAGACTATAATCGACACGGCATATTAGATTCCAAGGATCTATCAACCTAGTGGTCTAATACCAAGTTTGTCACGACCCAAGCCTAAGGCCTAGACGTGACCGGCGAATAGAGAACCCGAAAGAACCCCAAATAAGCCTTATAGTGTATCATTACACATCCTTGGTCACAGAAGCCATTAAAATGATAATAAAAGATAAGCATAAACAAGGGGAGATTAGGACTAAGGGAACCTATTTCATATTATAGCAACAAGATTCAATAGAGTCGAGGCTCATAACATAGATACTCCATATGTCCAACAACACCCCTACTACATAAAGATAAGAGTGAGGACCAAGAAAAACTAACCTAGCTCACCCTCATAGTCAAATGGAATATAAAGAAGAGTGTCTCAATACATAATAAGTGAGAGAGTAGACTAAGGTCCTCGGAGTGGAGGACTCACCAACTAGCTTGAGTAGCACCAAACTAGCCACATGGAGGAGGATGATCAACTTGAGCTTCGGTTCCTACATGGTGGTATCATGTAGGCAAGGGTATGCATTAGTAGGTTTGAATATACTAAGTATGTAGATGCAATGCAATATAGATAGGCATCATAATCAAAATGCATAATGTTAAGAAATAGGCATAATATAACAATATGAAATATATGATGAATGCTTGAGTAAAACATGCTTAAGTAACTCATGCTCATATGGGATATCATATGTGTAGAAGAGACCAAGCTAGTTATTCAAGGTTTAAACCCCTTGGTGGTTATGTGGTATAAACCCCTCATATGGTTGATGATAATCACACTTTATCAATACAGTGATAAAGTATAACCGTTGATGATTATAAACCCCCAACATTGTTACCCGGGCTCTTGTCCCCCACCGGATCGGGTATGCTCTAATGTAATACTTTATAGAGTATATCATATGCATAAGCTCATTTTCCTCATCATGCATTCCTTAAAAAGCAAAAAAGAGAGGATTTGCAAGAAAAAGTCGAATAGACTAACTTATGAGCAAAAGTCTTGACAACATTCCGAGTAACTCCTCAACTTGGAGTTCCACCTGAAGAAGCAAGGGCTGCGATAGCTGCTGAATCTTCTACTTTTTGCACCTTTCTAGGCTAATTACATCTTTTCTTGCTCCCGAAACCAAGAGATAAGAACTAGAAAATGTATAAAATTCGAAATTGATAAAAAAAGAAAGGATATGGGCTCGTGTAAGTAGGAAACAAAAAATCCATCTTCAGGTGATTAAAGACTTTATCTAAGAGGTGGATTTCCCTCGTTAGTCACGAAAACGCCGCAGGCGCGAAGCTATTCCACTCCGGGAAGCGTAGAGGACCGACACAATTAATTGTGAGAATATGAGAATCTTTTTCATTGAATTGAAAAAATTTTCTATTGAAGGGAGCCAAAATACTTTGATTTCTTATATTTTGCAAACAAGATCATACTTTACGTATTAAACATGTCGGCTAGTGAGATGATGGGGGATAAGCTTCATTATCGAGAGGGAAATAGCCCGTCTCATTTTCTGTTTGTGTTAAGGATTTGTTAAGCAGCCCCAAAAGCATTCCATTTCGTCCTAAAGAGTCGGTAGATCAGGTGATATAACACAGGGTCTTCCAAAAGTAGAATAACTGTTAGAAGTGCATTCGATTGATTCAATATCCATGAATCTACGGCCTCTCCGTAAGTAACTCAGTGAGAAGTATCTCAGCAACAAGCTTAAAAACTTTCTCCTTTCTCCTTTCGTTGACGCATAAAGACTTGTTTTAAGGGCTATTCACAGAACGAGAAGCAGATGATTAATCATCTGTTTTCGAAAGAAATCGAAGAATTTCTTGGGAATCCTACAAGATCCTAAAAGTCTGCAATCGGTAACTTAATTAAATTTCTTCAAATCAACTTTTGAAATAAACTATTAAACTGAACAAATCTGACTTTCTTCCAAGGACCCTTCCGTTCTGTTACTTTTTTTGAGAAGCTCTTTGCCTGAAACTTCAACTTTCGCGGGGCCTAAATGGTTTGACCACAAATTAAAGAGGGTATTTATGGTCGTCGTGTTCTTTACCCCTAAATCCATTATTTAGATAACTCAGTTTCGATAACTATAAAAAGCAAGCAAAAACTTTCACTTGCGTGAGATTCTCGATTTGACCAATTGCTATCTTCCAAAAATTCAGTATCTTCTGCCGAATTAGTGAATTAGACTGATTTATGTATCAGATTTCATTCACCCCAGATTGGGAATTAATTATGTGCTCTATCAGTACAAAAAAAATGATAAAATAAAAAAAATACCCGTCTCGTGCTTGAATCTATATGTAAGACAGGTGTGTGCAGCCAGTTAGTGAGGAGACAAGACCATCTTTTTTTCTATTAAGAATTTCTTTTTTTGAAGAATTTCTTCAAATTAAGAAAAGCTAAACATTTTTTTTCTTTCTCGCTCGAAGGATCTATGAAAAGAACGTCCCACTACCAACCCCTTGGACTGCTACGAAAAAGGCCATCAGATTTCCTTATAATATGCAACAGAAATAGGTTCTTGCTAATGGTCGGCCCAGACTCCTACGGGAGGCAGCAGTGGGTAATTTTCCGCAATGGGCGAAGGGGAAGGTCATTCATATCATATCTCATGCTTTGGACCTTCAACTCCTCAAAAAACAACATCTAGACATTTTATCAAACACTTAGAGGGTGTGAAGTGATAGTAAAACTATGCAAATTAGAGATGCGATCATGCAAGAAAATTCGTTGTAAACCATCAATCAACACCTTGCTACATCCTCAAGGAATATAATTCAAAAACCCTCATCAAATCTTACAATATATCTAAGAATTATAGCTTAAAACATAGCAAAATAGTCACAACTTTGCATAGCTTTAACATAGTGTGCAGTAAAATTCATAATAAGCAAGACCCATTTGTAAATCAACTTTAAAACATGCAATTTGAGTAAAAGGAGGCTTGGGCATCATGCGTGAAAGGAACCCATGAAAGAAACCCACATACCTTAGCTTAGAGATGAACTTGGTGAAGATTGGAGATGGAGACTTGAAGCTTGAAGAAGAACCTTAAAGGAGACCTTAGCTTAGGATGAGGGTTTAGGACTTGAGGTTTGGGAGTGAAGATATGGCTAAGTGTTTTAGTGAGTATTGGGGAATGTTTTGGATGATATGAGGGTGAAATTTAGCTAAGTATAGGTAAAAACATGTATGGGAACCCTTGGGCCGAAGACCTAAAGTCTTGGACCCGAAAATAGAAAAATGCTCAAAATAAGGCATCGACGCATTGCGCCAGTGTCGCGGAATACACACTGCAATTTGTATTCTTGAATTTTCGTAATTGCTAAATCTTTGCTCTTAAATCGGGGTTAGACCTGTTTCCCCCTAATTTGGACCCCCGAACAAGAATCCGAAGTTGGATTTTTGAAATAACAAATGAATTTTGAGATATATGAAAATTTAAATTTTGGGCATTTTGAGGCACGTTTTGGGCACTTTTTGGGTCGTTACATGGTAGAATCAGTCCAAGAACTTGAGAATCAATGGTTTACCCAACGATGAATGTCAGCAGTTTGATTTCGCTTATCCTCGACTCGTAAATCAAGTTGATGCAAAACTCTATGATAGCACTCAATTTTTGTGATTCAACAATTCAATGTAAATCTTAATTTTTGTCTTTAAATTTAACTTTTCAGACTTTTTTTTAGGTTGCATATTATTGATATAAAACTTCATTCATTCAAATAAACTTTATACCACTTGTCATTTCAAATGCTAATTTTTTATTTTTGCCACATGCACATTACCATAAAGTCTTCAATTTTGCAGCATGGTAGTGTAAAATCTTTAATTTTACCGTGTACTTGCTTTATATTTATATACTCACAAACTTCCATACACATCTTTCACCATTTTGTTACAACGTAACTGTACTGATAAAGACCGATATGAAAAAAGTTTCACGTACCTCCCCTAGTCTCAAGGAATTATACTCAGTGGATACATAAAAAACACTAGAAATAATAAGAAAAGCAAAAACAGAAATAATAATATTGAGAGAAAATAAAAGTAATGATTTATAAAGAAAAAAAAGATTCATTCTTATTTGTCACTCGAATCTATTAAGAAGTTCGCTAAATATAAGACTTCGCAGATAAGAAATTTTATCCTAGTAATGAAGACAACTGATGTACTAGTTGAATCTATATTAATTGTTCCCCAAAACATTAATAAATCAATGAACATAATATTATGAAATTATAGTCCTAAGTCTCTGTTAGATTAGTTCAGTGGCACTCCTAGAAACAGAAATCAAAACACTACTATCTATGTTGGAAGACTTTCCATTCACAAAAACTATTATGGAAGTGTGGTGGCATTGCAGTGCTTTGAGATGATAATGTACTGGATCTTAGTGAAATTGCCACAACAACATAAGAAGTTGAAATGACGACCCTGAAGGTCATTTTTAGTATTTTATTTTCTTAAAAATTCTGTTTTACCTCTCTCGATAGTTTCTTCCAATCTTATTTGATTGATTGTGAAAGTTAGTTTTTGAAAATTTTATGAAAAGTTGAGATTTGCTAAAGAATTGAGTTTTAAAGTTCTAAGTTGTTTAATTTTGAGTTTCAAAGTCATTTGAAGTTTTGAGTATCAAAATGGAATTTCATTAATTCTATCAGTTCCAAAATGCGAAAATTGATCTAAAAGAGTTATTGGAATTAGATTTGGAGTAGTTATGTGGATTTGAGATACAAAGTTGAAAATTTAATTGAAATTCAAAAGAAGTTTGACTTTGGTCAACATTTTGAATTTGGGAACTCAGATTGGATGTTTGGTGGTTTTGTTGGATTCAGGAGGTGATTTCAGCTCTAGAATAAGCTTTTGTATAATTTTTGGGTGTACTAATAGTGCTTTGATATTTTTAGTGCCTTAATTTAATTTAGTTGTGACTTATCGGGTTTTAGATCAAGGAGACCTTGGATCAATTCTCAGTGATTCCATTAAATCTGAAGTATTGCATTCAGTAGGCTTGCATATATGGTTTGAGTGTACGAGATTACGAATGAATTTCGAAAGTCCGTTCCATGATTTTTATGCCTTGTTAAAATTGCTAATATCTGGTCTCTCATTACTCTTCGCATTCGCCGCATGCCTTTCTGCCTCTGCTAAGGTCATGAATTTAGACCTTTGCGTTCGCAGCAGTAGGTTTGCATTTACAAGAGGGTCGATCAAATTGTTCTTTGTGTTCATGGAGGTAGTGACCATAATTTCATAGGGTTAATTTCCAATGAACTATAAATTATTCCTAGATTTAGGTTTTGAACATTTTCATCATCTTTCAACTTTGGCAGATCGATTTAAGTTTTCAACTGATTTTTCATGTGGATTCCATTAGGTAAGTTATTTGTGACGATCCAAGCCTAGGGCGTAGACGTGACAAGGTGAATGGGAAACTCGAAGGCAGCTCAACAAATCTCTTAGCATATCGTTTGTACATCCTTGGTTGCGAAATATTAAATAAATATTCAACAAATAATTCTAGGGGAATAGGGACTTATGGATCACGCTATAAGGATAGATAGGGGAAAGGGATTTGCATGAATCACATAACAAGTAAGTACTAAGGGGAGGATAAGTAGGACTTAAGCTATGGGAAGTACGGACTTAGGACTTACATCACTATTAATAACGTCAAATAGTATCACATAAGGAATAGGGTCTAAGAGATAAGTTTCCATGAAATCTCAACATCAAATTATAGGTACGTATCATAGTATCCAACAACACCTCTAAGCATGAATAGGACGGGGGCCAAGACATGTTCAAGACTCACCCTCAAACTAGAAAGTAAAGTGGAATGAAGTCTCAACATAAGTAAGATAGAAATTGGATATTGTCCCCGAACTAGAGGGCTCACCAACTCTCTTCTTTCAATGATCCAAAGCTAACCACGTGGAGGATATCGATGAGCATTGGTCCCTACATGGTTAAATCATACAAGTATAGAAGTATGCGTCAGTACTTGTAATGTACTGGTATGTAGGTATGTAATGCATGACATGGAAATGAATAATAAGATGATTCATGTTAAATCTTGTAAAAAAAATGATACATTTGCAAAGGCATTAGTAAGTTGTAATCAAGATAATATTATTTAAACATAAAGAAAAACTTTAGAAGGAACATGGTAGGATGCATAGATGAACATAATCGAAAATAAGCAAATTATATAACCTTGAAATATACATATGGGTGATCATTTAGACATCTTACTCTCACCATAGAATATGGAACACATGAGAAATAAAGAACTTACCCTTACTTGAATACATGATAGATCACATGAATTTAAATTAGTGAGAAATACACGATGTTATACATAATTAAAGTATTAATATTCTTGGGTGAATAATACACCACTTTACATAAAAGACTATTTTATTGTATAAGGAATATTGGTAATCATAATGGAGACCACCTTACACACCTGTAGACATCATCATGTGCCTTTAGGAGAAATACCATTTGAACTTATGAAACAATGAATCATAGGAACTTTAAATCACCTTTGGACATAACATAAAGGAACCATTTAGTTTATCATAAGAGGGCCTCTTGGGAACATGAGGAGAACTTGACATATGTGAGAGCAACTTATAACTGACATAAATCATGTGAGCTAAGTCATGGAGTCCCAATGTTTCCCCTACACCAGAAGAAAGGGGGAAGTCACTTGCCAAGATGACTTCCTAAAATGTCAAAGTGGATCCAGTAAAGCCATGCTATTAAGCAACCTCTACTATCGGTTGATCTAGAAATCAACTACCACTAACAGGTGATTCTTATTTCCTAACGGTGGCACGTAGTTATGGGATAATGTGATTCTACTACCGGTCTCACGCCTCTTCTTACAGGGAGCTTCCACATCCATCCCAAGGTCCACTCGCTGCTAAGTAAACTCTCACGGAATAATCATAGGCATGAATCATAAAATTCAATAATGAAGAGGTATTCTACTAACCCATCCCATAAGCATTTAGAACATTAATCATCATCATAAGGACAACTCTTGTATCTTGGATAAGCCTCTACTATCAGTTAGCATCATAATCTTGGCTAAGTCTCTACTATCAGCTAGCACCATCATCATATGCCTCTACTAGCGGGCCATCATAGTCTCATGATCATAACTAGGTGGGGACTCACATTTCTTTTATTTATTCATTCTTGACTCCAACGAGTTTAATTAGTCCCAAATAGCATATAGAGAGTATGGTTATGACATGCATAAACTTGTACACTATAATATCATAAGGAAGACCTTCAATAATACATGAATTTCATATCACTTCAACAAATTGCACAATATTTATAGCTTTGAATATCATAAACTAGCTCATCAAACCATCACATCATAGTATCAAATAAAGAGCTTCATATCATTTATACCATTTATAACATTCTCATGAACTCATAGAATGCTTAATTTCCCTTCAACATTAATAACATTCATAAATCACATGTCCTACCATAAAGATTTCATCGAATAAGAGATTTGCCACATAATTTAGTCAAAACATGGTGGATATATGTATTTAAACTTTAAATCATGCAATTCAAAATATAAAACATGAGAGGAGTAAAAATAAAGTCATGTAAGAATCATTCAAAACAACCCACCACATACTTGTAAAACCCCAATTTGGGTGTCATGAAAATCGTTCAAAAAGTAATAATATTTTCAAATCTTTCAAGATGCTATAGCTTACAATACCTTAATGTAATAAGCATATCATAATCTCAATCATAAGTAGGAGCCCATGCATCAATAAATCAATAACCAACAATTTTCGACATATTTCATGTAATGGAGTGATAATAGAAAATACCCAAAAGAATTAGCCATTAGAATAAAAAAATTTGATAAAATGTGGAAGAACTCATGGATGGAAGATCGACATACCTAAACTTGGAGCTTCTTAAAGAAAAATATGAGAAGAACTTGGAGCTTGACTTGGTTTTCTTGAATTCCAAAGCAAGTTCCTGAAGTCTTGAGATCGAATGGAAGGTTTGAGAAGATTGGAGAGGATTTTTGAGAGATTTTGTGAGTTTTAGGGCTAGAAAATGACTAAAGAATGAGGAATTCTTGTATATATAGGTATTGGATTTTTACCCAATTGCCCTTAAGTGAAAAAGAGAATTTTCGAGACTTTTTGAACTAGGGAGTGGCAAGTCCACGACGCGGACTTTTCGCATACTCCTACTGGTTGCAAAATTTCACTGAAAAAAATATTTTTTAAACACAAATAACCTATACTTTGTAGGTAATCGTTTCCCCACTCAATTTTTCCCTATGAACAAGAATATGAAGTCGGATTTGCAAAATTCTGCATGAATTTTAAGATATATAAAAAAAATGCATCATAGAGTCTTCCTGGGCTATGTTGAGGGGTGTTATATTATTTCTCGACCTATATCTTCATTACCCATTGATGATTACTTCTTGATTTTTAACATCCAATTAGAGATTCTGGGATTTTTCATAAACTCGAATTTTGGCAAAAATGATGATTGTGGAGTGATTTTTACTATATTTTTGAAATGATTTTTGTCAGTAGAATTCCAATTCCTTGAGGGACATTTTTATATAAAAATTTTCAAATTTCAACCCCATTCCAAAATTGAATTTTTCCACCACTTTGCCTATTCTCCCCAAATTTCGTGATTTTGGTGCCTTTTAGTTTTAAAATTTGATTGTGATTTATTATTTGACTAGATTATGATACTTTGGAGTATATTCAAAAAGGGGAAGCTCCGGCATTAGAGTAATCACGATGGTTGTATATCAAATTAGGTCTTGAGCCTAATTCAAACTTCTAAAGTTATCTTAAAAAAAAAAAAAGAAAGATCGTCCATGACTTATTAGAAGTTCGAAAATTACATTCATTCACCTATATAAATATCCTATTCATCACCTTGCTCTTACATTTGAATCCAAAGTTTCACTGTCCGATCTGACGTAGAAAACTAAAACTATTAATTATGTAAACCTTAAAGAAGAAGTCATTATTTAATTGGTATGGGACATTTCATTCATCAGCTAACCTATTTAGTTCTTTTCAGGAAGCATCAATGAGGTGTTTCACACCGCTTGTATACAAATGAGACAAGTTTACACTTCTACACCGTCAAGACTCATAAAATGTAAATATCAATAATAAGGAAAATAAATTAACGTTATAAATAGGAGTATGTGTTATGGGTCGATATATATTTAAAATCAAAATTATTAAAATTGATTTAGTTGATTTTTAAATTATGTAAATCAAACCAATTTGATTTTTTCTTCTTTAGGTTACGTTGTGTTTTGTCCTTGGTGCATATACTTTTATCTTCTTCTTTTATGAGCTATTAACAAGTTAAGAAATGAAAAATATTGGTTTTGTCATAAAACGCATACAAATAAATACTAAATGTTGGAAGTAATGTAAAAATAGAGACAAAAGAGGAGAATCTTCTTTTTTGCTTCCAATTGCGTTCATATGTATCTGATTTACTTTTATTATCTTTATAAATTATCATTTTTGTTATCTACTCTAGTCATTGTTTCATACCTAGTATTTAATCCTTTTGGGATAATATTTTTGAGATGAACATCTTTCGGAAACAACCTCTTTATCTTTGTAAGATTATGATAAAATATGCATACATTTACCCTCCAAAGTTCCCACTTGCAAGATTTCACTAAGTATGTTGTTGTACAGAGGTATACAAAAAATTGTCATAACATGACATTGATCATAAAAATTATTTAAAATATTCAGACCTAAATACTTAAGATATTGAGAAAAAAAAATGAAAATCAGATTATGGAGCTACTATGTATTTCAGGAAAATGCCAAGCCGTGAAAGCCAAAATTTTGATGCTCGTATTCTTGATGAAGGTTCAATTCTATTAGAAAATAATTAAAATTATTAAAAATTTATAAATTTTGAATCGGTGTTTATACCAAAACAAGAACTAAGGAAGTTCTTGATGTATTCCTTTTTTTCTTTATTATTTTTAGAGGAAAAAAATTGGTAAAAAGTATGAAATTTGTAGGTTGCGTGTTGTCTTTCTATTTAAAATTTTGAAATATATTTTACCTTTTTGGTATACGGTATAACATATGGCACATTTCCCTTCCCACATATACGAGTGTACCTTTTTATTTTTAATTAGGAAATAACTAAGAGTAATTAACTCATAATATATATATCTATATCTCTCTCTCTCTATATATATATATATACACACATATA
>JAOTQR010115597.1:0-24950 GCA_025774065.1 Solanum ossicruentum | reverse complement strand
TTCATTCTTTCTATTCCAAAAATTTCTAAGGCAATACTCTCTCAAGAAAAGGGCAAAGCAAGGCTAGGGTTTTAAAGTTCTTCACAAAGGTTCCAAATTTGTTCTTCCCAAGTCGTCTATGGTATCTGAGTTTTATTTATGGGTATCCTTCAACCCATAAAGTACTCTTTGAAGTTTTTTACTTTTTATTTAAATTCCTTCAAATTAATATGCATGCTTATGATGATTTCCTATTATATTATATTACTTAATGCTTTTAATGGTGCCCCTATTATATTCTACCAAGTATATGCATGTATTTGAGTTATTGATGATAACCCCATTGATGGGTTTGTTAAATGTTGAGATACGGTTTGTTTGACATGTCTTAAAGAAGTATATTTTGATGATTTATGTGATTTGTGATTGTTCCATTATAAAACCCTAGCGCACCTAGTTTTCAAGTAAAGTCTTGTATGATTTATGATGATGAGTAAGGCTTTAAAGTTAAGTTGTATAGTTTGACTTGTCAAGGATATAAGCATGTTGAGAATTTTCCTGAAGATGTTTAAGAAAGGTCCCCAAGATGAAAGGACAATACTCACTTGGTGGTTCCTTAAGTTTGAGCTACTCTTGTGATTGCTACTTATGATTCTAAGTTATGTTTTAAAAGATTCCTTGGGATGACTTAGCACCTAGTGGACTTGAGGTTGGGATTCATTGCATTAGTTGACGCATGACCCATTAAAGAAAAATCTTAATGTCCCTAACTATGTACCATCATAGGAGACCTTGTAGGCTAGGCTAGTGGATCCACATAGTCCATTTATGTTATCAAGATGCATGCGAAGTTGATGGAGTTCCACCCAGAAAGTGGTCTTTCTGTGCCAACTAGGGGATTATGTTGGATTCCATATAGTAGCTCACATGATCTTATATGTTGATTAAGGTATTCTCCCATAATTACATGACTCTATGATATGATTTCACTATCTATGATTTCTCATGCATTCACTCTCATTCATATTGAGCTAAGTCCATTGTTCATGTTTAAGCTTACCTGGAGTAATTTTACTATCTCATATATGTATACACGTTTTATTTACAAATGATGGCATTTCATGCATGCATTGCATCTCATATACTTAGTAGATTCTAACGTTCTAACACATCTTTTGCCTACATGATTTAACCATGTAGGGATAAAAACTCCTCCACTGGCTCATGGTAAGTATTTGGCATTCGAGACTAGCACTTTTATTTATGGTGAGCCCTTAGTTCAGGACTCTACCATTTTTCACTCTATCTTGTATGTTATTTTGAGATAATGTATTTATGTCCCTTTTGAGGCTTTACATTGGAATCTTTTCTGTTTGATGGAAACTGACTATTATAGGTTTTGTCTGTCGATATGTTAGTTGGTATTCGTTGTGGAAAAAATGTGTTAGTTATTTGTGCTTTTTAATGTTGCTTCATTGTTTTAAAAAAGCCTATCGAGCCTATCCCATTTTACTTTCCGCATTTATTTATGTTTATTCCTATGAAGGCTTAAGATACTTAAGATGGCTTG
This sequence comes from Solanum ossicruentum, assembly GCA_025774065.1. NCBI lineage: Eukaryota > Viridiplantae > Streptophyta > Magnoliopsida > Solanales > Solanaceae > Solanum > Solanum ossicruentum. The sequence continues at coordinate 23,401 of JAOTQR010115597.1, read as the reverse complement.
GGTAAGGTGCCTTCGGGTATTTCTTTCATCGTGTGACGATTAGACCACTAGATCGGGTCGTTACAAACACCATTATATGAATTACACAAAAATCCTTCAAATCTCAATAAGTTATGAAGATTTGTGTGAGACAACATTTTATCATTTTTAAATTGAGCTTGATAGATGGTATCAACTTCATCATTCTTGGAAATTTCTGCTTTTTATTTTCATTTTTATCCTTTTATCTTAAGAATATTGATAGGATAATCCCTTTTGTTTTTGTCATTTTATTTTTATGACTATTTTATGTGGAAATATAATGTCAAGCCCCAGGAGTGTACCCAAGACGTGGCTCGTACCTAGAGACTATCGCTAGTCCCCAAGCAAACCACTTAGCCTCATCACATCCATTCAATCAGTAAAACTCTACAAATCAACGGAAGATAAAAGGAAGTAAATGGGTGTATCAAAGTAGTATCATAAATAAAAAGGCTCGTGAAAAGAACTAGCTCACAATCTTATCAATCAACATCCGACTCTAGTCTATGAAGTCTCTATCGCTCTTAGGTGGTGCCAATGACAGATTCATGGCTACCTCAATTAAAATAAAGATAAGGAACTCTAACTCTAAAGCAATATGAAAGTAAAATAATGAATCCTCCAAAGTAGGGGATGCTAACTAGTCCACTGAACGTCCAAAGATCCTCACAATGCGCCTGTTGATGATCTCTATCCCGCGTATCTACATCATAAAATGATACAACCCTAAAGTGACCTTAGTACATGGAATGTACGACATGTAAAATAGCTGAATGAAACCAAAACAGGTACAATAATATAGAATAACATCAACTCAACATGGAACTCAAACACGATGTCAAATGTCTATCTAAGCAAGAATAAAGAGTAGACAAGTGACTCATCAAGAAACTCAACTCAACTCAACTCAATAGAACTCAACTCAGCTCAGCTCAATGGAACTCAACTCAACTCAATGGAATTCAAGGTGGGAACTTATTGGGAGTTTCCCTTAACTGACAACAATCACTTATGAGCCAGTAATTGTACAACAATCATGTTGATGTTGCCACATCCATTTCATACTTGCCAGGTAACGAACGAGTATGATCCACAAGCAATCTGAACTCAGACATCCTCTACTTTTTTAGGGATGTAATCTCCAGAGGGGATCGAGAGATGTAATAGTTCAATCCTCTCCTATGCTGTGCCGGCATAGGTAATTAGGGCAATTGGGACTCACTCTTACTCATTTCGATGGTCAATACTCCTCCCAAGACTTAATATTCATAAGACTCCTCATCATCTCAAGTGGCCTCATAGAGGCAACCATCATCTCAACTAGTCTCATGGACACTCTCATTATTTCATTAACTCAAACTCAAAGGTCCTCTATCATTTCAAGGACTTTAACTCATCTTAATGAACTCAATTCTCATTTTAGAACTAAATGCCTCAGATCATCAATTTGAAGTAGTCGTTTAGATAGAACTCAAGAACTCAATTATGAAGACTCGTAGTATCATCAAGCTCAACTAACTCAACATCACACTCATATCAAGATTTCAATCAACTTAGTCAAAACAAGGCTCTAGACTCCATCCCTGTGTCTATTAATGCATGCTTTCACAAAATAACATATAGAGTTTATACAATAGCTCATCAAAAGTAATCAATTCAAGAAAACAAGTTTATGATGATCATCAACATATGAAAACACATGTAATAGATATAATTTTCAAGAAAATAATCAAGAAATCGTTCAAAAAGCATGTATGGGGACTCATGGACTCTCCACTCATCTATGACACCTAAGAGGCACATGGGAGAACAATCTCATGCTTTTAATTTAGCATTACATAGCTAAGATGAAGCTTCAATTATCAAGCTTCAAGAATGGGATGAAGCTTGATTGGGGGAATTCTCCTTGAATTTCCCTCAATCAAGCTTCCGTCTTCTCTTCTCTCAAGCTCTAATCTTTCAAACGTAGTTAAAAGGACTTAGAATGGGGTTTAAGAAAACTATTTACTCATCAAAAAGGACCTAAACGGATTGTGTTTTGAGTTTAGGAGGGATTGGGAATTGACTGGATGCCCCTCAAAATAAAAGAGAAAATTTCATCCAGAAAATGCCCAGTCCACATCGCGTACTAGGCGCGGATGTGTGTATTTCCTTTTCTATATTTCCTGTTGAAAATAATAATTAAAAAAACAAGTGTTGGTCCACGTCTCTGGCGTATCGCACCTTGGGTGCGTGCTGACACTATTTTGTAATTAATTACAAAAAATTATCGTTTGACTCGGTCTCTCTAAAATTTGACTGAGACCATTTACTCACTCAATTTTTTATGTTAATTGCAAATCTGGTCTCAGATTTTTCATCAGAGCTTGTGAAGGCGTTATGGCGCAAGATTTGATTCTAGAGGTATTTTGGTAATTTCATCGGGCATTATATCATCTCCCTCTTGGGATCATTCATCCTCGAATGATGAGTAAAGGTAGATATCAAGGCATGTATAGACTCAAAATGCATCTCTTCATATACATCTATCAATTCTATTCGTACTCACGAATAGACAATCAACTCAAGATAAGGCAATCAATTTAGTTAAGGGTAAGGAAATTTACCTTCAACATTCTCATCATTTAGCATGAATAGGTGCAGATACTTTCCTTTCATCTCATCCTCAGTTTCCCATGTGGCTTCCTCAACGAATTGATTCCTCCATGAGACTTTAACCGAGGCTATCTCTTTGGCTCTCAATTTGCGAATCTGGCGATCAAGCATTTGGACCAGAATTTCTTCATAGGTTAAGCTATCCTTCACTCCAATGCTCTCCACAGGGATTACCAAGATGGGATCTCCCAAACATTTCTTCAACATCGACATGTGAAACACTAGATGAATATCATCTAACTCGGAAGGCAACTCTAATTCATAGGAAACCTTCCCAATCCTCTTCATAATCTGATAGGGTCCAATATAGCGTGGACTCAAATTTACCCTTTTCCGAAATCTCACAACACCTTTCACAGGTGAAACTTTCAAATATAGCCATTGATTCACCTTGAACTCTAAATATCTCCTCCTCACATCAGTGTAGGATTTCTGGCGACTCCTGCAGTCTTCAATCTCTCTTTAATGACCTGGACCTTCTCTATTGATTAATGGACACCATGAGGCCCAATTACCTTTGCTTCTCCAACCTCAAACCACCCAATTGGTGATCTACACCTCCTCCCATATGAGGCTTTGTAGGGAGCCATCTGAATGCTTGCATGATAACTGTTGTTGTATGCAAATTCAATCAATTGTAGGTGATCATCCCAATTTTTCTTGAAATCAAGAACACAAGCTCTCAACATGACCTCTAACGTCTAAATGGTACGCTCTTCCTGACCATCTATCTGTGGATGAAAGTTTGTGCTCAAATTCACTTTGGTACCCAATCCTTTCTGGAACAATCTACAAAATTGGGAGGTGAATTGAGCTCCTCTGTTCGAGATGATGGACAAGGGAACTCGATGAAACCTCAAAATCTCTTGGATTTATAACTTCGCATACTCCTCTACAGTGTTAGTAGTTTTAACTGCTATGAAGTGAGATGATTTAGTCATCATATCCACAATCACCTATATTGAATCATGTTGCTTTCAAGACTTCGGTTGACTAGTAATGAAGTCCATGTTGATCATCTCCCACTTCCATTCTGGAATCTCAATGTTCTAATCTAATCCACATGGCCTTTAATGATTAAGTTTCACTTTCTGACAATCCAGACACTTTGAAACAAATTCAGCAATATCCCTCTTCATTCTACTCCACCGATAGACTTGTCTCAAGTCATGGTACATCTTGGTAGAGCTAGGATGAATAGAATATCTAGTGCTATAAGCTTCAGACATGATTCTATTATGAATACCATCAACATCTAGAACGCACAACCTACTCTGCTATCTCAACACCCCATCTCCCCCTTTCGAGAAGACCATCACTTTCTGTTTATGGACAGCCTCCTTCAAATGGAGTATAACAGGATCTCGATCTTGCTTTTCTTTTACCTCTTCCACCAAAGATGATGCCGACCCATTCTAAACATTAACTCCATCCTTATTATTCTACTCAAGTTGTACTCCTAATCGATCCAATCGATGCACTTCTTTAGCTAGCTCCTTCTTCCTTCCTCAATATGGGATGTGCTATTTATTGACAACCTACTAAGAGCATAGCAACAATGTTAGCTTTACCTGGATGATAGAGAATGCTCATGTCGTAATCCTTGAGCAACTCCAACAATCTTCTCTATCACAGGTTGAGCTCTTTCTAACTAAAGACATACTACTCTTGTGGTCAGTGAACATACCCACATGCACTCCATACAAGAAGTGGCGCTAGATTATTAGGGCAAATACAACCGCTACTAACTCATGATCATGGGTTGGGTACCTCTCATGAATCTTCAGTTGTCTAGAAGCATATGCTATCATATACCCTCTCTACATAGCACACATCCCAATTCAACTCTCGAAGCAGCACAATAGATTACAAAATCTTCTGTCCCACAGGTGAGGTGTTAAAATAGGGGTAGTTAGTCTATTCTTTAACACTTGGAAGCTTTTCTCACAATCTTCAGACCACTGAAACTTGAACTTTTTCTGAGTCAACATAGTCAATGGTTCAGATAAGGAAGAAATCCCCTTAACAAATCTGCGGTAATAACCTGCCATCAACAAGAAACTTCTTGTGCCAGTTGGAGAGGTCAACCTGGGCCAGTTCTTGATCACTTCAATCCTTTTTAGCATCCACTCAAATACCATCACCGGAGACAATGTGACCTAGGAAAGCCACTAACTTAAGCCAGAATTCACATTTCAAGAATCTTGCGTACAACTCATGGTTCTTAAGTGTTTGGAGGACAAGTTTGAGCTGATCTACATGCTTTTCTTCATCTCTTGAAGGCACCAAAATTCATCGATAAACTCAATCGCAAACATATCTAGATACTGTCTGAACACTCTATTCATAAAATCCATGAAGGCTGCTGGTGCATTCGTCAACCCAAAGGACACGACCAAGAATTCAAAATGGTCATATCTAGTCCTAAAGGCTCTCTTTGGAATGTCACATTTCCTCACTTTCAACTGATTGTAACCAGATTAGAGGTCTATCTTTGACAAACAAGAGGCAACCCGAAGTTGGTAAAACAAATTATCTATCCTCGAGAGAAGATACTTATTCTTTATGGTAACCATGTTCAGTTGTCTATAGTCAACGCACTTTCGAAGAAATCTGTCTTTCTTTCACACGAACAGTACAGAGGCACCCTAACGAGAAATACTAGGCCTTATGAAGCCCTTCTTTAACAAATCTTTCAATTGTGCTTTCAATTGTTCTTTCAACTCTTTCAAATCTACGGCGGCCATCGTATAAGGTGGAATTAGATAGGCTGGGTATCAGGAAGAACATCAATCCCAAAGTCAATCTCCCTATCAAGAGAGACTCCAGGCAGATCCTCAGGAAACACTTCAGGAGACTCATTCACAATCGGGATTAACTCAAGAGTAGGAGACTCAATATCATCATATTTAACCCTCACAAGGTGGTAGATACAACCCTTAGAAATCATCTTTCTGGACCTAAGATACGAGATAAGATTTCCCTTAGGAACTATTGAATCACCCTTCCACTCTACAACTTGTTCATTCGAAAACTGGAACTTAATGGTTTGGGTTCTACAATCAACAGAGGCATAACAGGCGTAGAGTCAATCAATGCCAATGATCAAATTCAAATCAGTCATATGTAACTCAACTAGATCAATGATAGTATCCAGATGATGGATGGACACTACACAATCTCTATAGACTCTCTCAGCTTGAATAGACTCACCCACGGGAGAGAAACATCAAAAGATTCAAGAAGACTCTCAGGGGTTCTATCAAATCTACTAGCCACATAAGGACTTACAAAAGATAATGTGGCACTAGGATGCATCAACACATAACAATCAATAGAAAAGACTCGAATCATAGCCATCATAAAATCTGGGGAGTTCTCCTGATCATGTCGACTTCCCTTGGCATACAAATGATTTGTAGCTCCATTTGCGCCTATCGTAGTACCTCTTTGGTTTCCTCTCGCAGGTGGGGCGAATGTATAAGATTGAGCTGGTCAGCTCACTTCAGATAGTATCTCGAGTAATACCCTAGTTGACCACACCAGAAGCATGCATCACTCTCCTCACGACATTTACCCACGTGTAACCTACCACTCTTACCACACGGTGGCTTACCATGCGAGCCTTGGGCCACACTAGCTTACTGTTGGGACCCATGGGCTCTAACACTCAGATATTTCTGATCATGTCTGACTCTAGGCATAGGTGCACTAGCAGATGATGGTGCAGGAAACCAGTTACCATTCCCTTTCTTTCCACCCTCATGACAGAATGTCTTAGCCCTCTTACTCCTGAACTCTTCTCTATCATGTTGTCTCTCCTTATCAGCTTGCTGCGCAAAAGTCATTTGTCTCCCTATATCCATATCATTCACGAGCATAGCTCCCCTTCCATCTCTCTTTGGCCCTCTATTCAACCCATCAACATACATCCCCATCATCCCCTTCATATCAGCAAACATATCCGGAGCATCACGATATAATTGTGTAAACTTCAGCCCATACTCTTGCACAGTCATAAAGCCTTATTTAAAGTTCAAGAACTCTCTTACCTTTGCCTCTCTTCTTTCCCTTGGGAAGAAACTCCCCAAGAAAGCTTCCTCAAACATAGCCTAAATCAGAACGAGGGCATTCTCCCCTCTACCCATCTTCCACTGATCATACCAAAGCCTTGCCACACCTTTGAGTTTATAAGTAGCGTGTTCCACTCTGTTAGCACTAGCCACATGCATCACTAGGAACACCTTCTGAAGCTCCTCCGCATAATTCTCAGGATCCTCAGTGGATACAGACCCTGTGAACTCAGGTGAATTCATTATCAAGTATCCTCAGACCCAAGAAGTGGCATAGATATCATGTCAGGCCGCTCCTTTCCTCGCAGCAAGTGTTGTGACAGCCTGGGCTAGAGTTTGGATAGTCTAGCATAGCTCAACATTAGAGACTTCATCTTGCGAGGGCTGCACAACAGAGACAGCTTGTTCCATGGGCTCCTCATGTCCTTGAGGCTCAAGTAGATTGACATTCTATCTGGCAGGATGTCTTCTACCTCTGATGGCTCTTTTAGGAGGCATGATCAAATTTTACAACATGCAAAGCACGAATTAGAACAGAAATTCCATAGAACATAGCCCTATTGCCCAATTCAAAACATGAAATAAGTGAAACAATTCCTAATGTCCTATAGCCTCTTGCTTATCAAGTGTGGTCGACAACACACCCATAAACAAGACTTTACTAGACACGGCTTCATACACTCCCTTTGATACCAAGTTAGTGACACCCTAAAAGGGTGCCTTAGATGTGTCCAGCACTTAGAGACTAGCGCTTGTCCCGAAGCAAATCACTTGGCCTCATCACATCCACTCAATCAGTAAAACTCTACAAAGTAGCAAAAGATAAAAGGAAGTAAATGGGCATCTCAAAATAGCTTCATAAATGAAAATGCTAGTAGAAAAAACTAGCTCACAATCTTATCAATCAATATCCAATTCTAGTCTATGAAGCCTCTATCTCTATCAGGTGGTGCTAATCATAGACCCGTGGCTACCTCAATTATAATAAAGATAAGAAACTCTAAACTTTAAAGTAAGACAAAAGTAAAATAGTGAATCCTCCAAAGCAAGGGAGGCTAAGCAGTCCATTGAACGTCTAAATATCCTCACGATGCGATTGTTGATGATCTCTATCCCATGTATCTACATAAAAATGATGCAGCGCCAGAGTAGCGTCAATACATGGAATATACAGTATGTAAAATAGCTTAATGAAACTGAAATAGGTAGAATAATGTAAAGCAACATCAACTCAACATAGCACTCAAACACGACGTCAAATGTCTATATAAGCAATAATAAAGAGTAGAAGATTGACATATCAAGCAACTCAACTCAACTAAACTAAACTCAACTCAATAGAGCTCAACTCAACTCAATTCAACTCAATGGAACTCAAGGTGGGAAGTTTTTGGGAGTTTCCCTTAACTGACAATAATCACTTATAAGTTAGTGATTATACAACAATCATGTTGATGTTGTCATAGCCGTTTCGTACCTTCTAGGTAAAGAACGAGTATGATCCAGAGTGAATCTATACTCAGCCATCTTTTGTTGTTTTAGGGATGTAAACTCAAGAGGGGACCATGAAATGTAATGGTTCAATCCTCTCCTATACTATGTCGGCATAGGTAATGAGGGCAAGTGGGACTCACTCTTACTATTTCGTTGCTCGATACTCCTCGCAAAGACTCAATGCTCATGAGACTCCTCCACATCATCTCTAGTAGCCTCATGGAGGCACTCATCATCTCAACTAGTCTCATGGAGACTCTCATTATTTCATTAACTCAAACTCAAAGGTCCTCTATTGTTTCAAGGACTTTAACTCATCTCAATGAACTCCATTCCCATTTTAGAACTAAAGGACTCAGATCATCAATTTCAAGAAGTCATTTAGATAGAACTCAAAAACTCAATTTTGAAGACTCATAGGATCGTCAAACTCAACTAACTCAACTTCATACTCACATCAAGATTTCAGTCACCATACTCAAGACAAGGCTCTAAACTTGATCCCTAGGTCCGTTAATGCATGCTTTCACAAAATAATATCTACAGTTTATACAATATCTCATGAAAAGTAGTCAATTCAAGAAAATAAGTTTATGATGATCATTAACATATGAAAACACATGTAATAGATATAATTTTCAAGAAAATAATCAAGAAACCATTCAAGATGCATGTTTGGGGACTCATGGACTCTCCACTCATCTATGACCATCTATGGGCACATGGGAGAACAATCCCATACTTTTAGTTTAGCCTTATATACCTGGGATGAAGCTTCAGTGATCAATCTTTAGGAATTCTCCTTGAATTTTCCCTAATCAAGCTTCCCTCTTCTCTTCTCTCAAGCCCTAATCTTTCAAGCATAGTTAAAAGGACTTAGAATTGGGTTTAAGACCCTATTTACTCATCAAAACGACATAAACTGATTGTGTTTTGAGTTTATGAGGAATGCCAATCAAAATTAAAGAGAAATTTTCATCCCAAAAATGCCCAGTCCACTTCGTGAACTGGGCACAGACATATATATTTCCTTTCTGAAATTTCCCATTGAAAATAATTTTAAAAAAAAGATAATGTTGGTCTGCATCGCTAGCACGTCGCGCCTTGGACACATACCGACATTATTTTGTAATTAATTATAAAATATTATCTTTTGAATTGGTCAATCTAAAACCCGATCGAGACCATTTTCCCACTTAATTTTTCTTGCTGATTGCAATTCGATCACAGATTTTCCATCGGAGCTCGAAAAGTGCATTATGCACATGATTCCATTCTAGAGATTTTTCGATAATTTCACTAGGCATTACATCATCTTCCCCATGGGATTATTCATCCTCGAATGATGAGTAAAGGTAGATATAAAGGCATAAATAGACTCAAAATTTGAAACAGCCCCAAAATATGCCCGAAAATATGGCTCGGAAGTACCCAGAATCGTAATTTCCATATATCTTAAATCCATATGCGATATCAAAAGTACGACTTCATATTCTTTTTTAGGGGGTCAAATTGAGTGGGAAATGAATCAAACCCCGATTTTAGAGCAATCAAATAGCAATTTCAATTTCCCAAAAATCGAATTCCATAGAGGTTTACGCGCCCCTGGCACAACGCGCCAGAGGCGCGCCTCAGTATAAATTTTTCCCAGTTTTTCTATCTCGATCCAAAGGTTTGCTTCTTGGACCTAAGTGTTCCCATGCGTGAAAATGCCTATACTTAGGCTTATTTTACCCTCACATCATTCAAGACATTCCCAAATACACTCCCAAACACTTAGACAATATTTCATCTCCTAAATTCTGGCCTCAAACTCATCCAGATTCTAAGGCTCTCATTCAAGCTTCAAGTCTCCATCTCCAATCATATTCAAGAATTCTCCAAAATCAAGGTATGTTGGTTTCTTCCATGTGTTCCTTTCACCCATGATGCCCAAGCTTCCTTTTCCCAAGAATTGCATAATTTAAAGTTGATTTACTCATGCGTCTTAATTATTATGAATTTCACTGCATACTATGTTGGTGTTTATGAAAATGTACCTATTTTAGCATATTTTGAGCTATGAAACCAAGATCTGTTGTGAGATCTGACGAAGTATTTTGATATATATTACTTGAGGGTGCTACTAAGTATCTATTGATGGTTTTATATTGAATTTTCTAGCATGATTTCACTCTTGCATTGTATGGTTTCACACTAGCCGTACACACCCGTCAAGTGTTTGATAAAATGTCTTGATTATGATTTCTTGAGGAATTGAAGGTCCAATGCATGTCTTATGAGTTTAATGACTATATAATAATGAAATAAATGTATGTATATGGTTTTCTCCTATATAGTGTTAGAATGTGACTATGCCGTACTTGGGGGTTGCGCGCCGGGTAACCATGTCGGGAGGTTTGTACCTGGATAACCATATCGAGGGATTTGTACCTTGATAACCATGTTGGGGGTTTTGTCCCTCGGTCACCAAGGGTGGTAGGGTGTGATGATCCACCAACTATATTAGGGGGTTTGTACCTTGATAACCATGTTAGGAGGTTTGTACCTCGGTCACCAAGGGTTGTACGGTGTGACAATCCACCAACCAATTGATGGGGTTGGTACCTCAATCACTAAGGGTGGTAGGGTGAGATGATCCACCAGTATGATAGTGGTCTCTTTTTGCACATGTATTATGTCCTATATTAGCATGATTTACAACATAGCATCTCACATGCATGCCATATTTTTATATGCTAATCATTGCCTATGCTTATATATTTCGATTATATTACTTATCTCTTGTTGCATTGCATCCTACGTACTGAGCACATTCAAACATACTAATGCATACTCTATGCCAACATGATGACACTATGGAGGACCCGAGCCCCACTTGATCATCTTTCTCCACGTCGCTAATACGACTTCTCTCAAGCTCTTTGGTGAATCCTCCATTTCGTGGATGATGTTTATGATCTCCTTCTATATTTTAGGACTATCTCTTTCTATGTATAGATTGACTATGAGGGTGAGCCCGGTAGCTTGTCTTGACTCCCGATAAGTATCTAAGTCTTAGGCGGTGTTGTTGGATATGTTTTGTACTATCGTATGAGCTTTGATTCTCTCTTGACTCTTGATGTTTATGATATGAAAGTTGTCCCTTAGCCCCGTTGTCCCTGTTTTTACTCTACTATTGTTGTATTCTATTGCTTTCGCAGTCAAGGATGTGTAATGATATGATAAGAGGCTTGCTTGGGGTCCCTTCGGGTTCACCATGTGTCGAGTCACTTCTAGGTTGTAGGCTTGGGTCGTGACAAACTTGGTAGCAGAGTAATAAGTTGTTAGATCCTCGGAGTCCAACACACCGCGTCGATTAGAGTCTTGTTCATGGTTGTGTTGTGCACCACAACTATGAGCAAAAGGCTATGAGGCGTTTAGGAAATGTTTCCCTTCTTCTTACTCTATGTCATGCTATAGAAGTTGAGGTAAGGTTTTTCCCCCTAACGATTGTCCTTTGCTATGCTAGATTATGCTTAACACGATAGGAAGAAGAGCCCGCACACCCGAGGAGCAACCGACTAATGAAGAGCTTCGAGATGCTCTCACTTTGCTTGCACAAATTATGGTTAACCAAGATAACCAAGTTTCCTAAGCTCCTCATGCTCCTACATTGGCATCTCGAGTGAGAGATTTATTGAGGATGAATCCCCTGGAATTCCATAGGTCAAGGGTGACTGAGGACTCTCAAGAGTTCATTGATGAGGTTTACAAGATTTTAGCTATCATGGATGTGAGGTCAGAGGATAAGGCAGAGTCGGTAGCCTACCAACTTAAAGGGGTAGCAAAAATATGGTACAATCAATGGAAGGAAGAGAAGGGAGTCAACTATGTGGTGCTTTGGTAAGAGTTCAAGATGGCTTTACTTAATCGATTCTTCCTTCTTAAGCTTAGGGAAGCCCAATTGGTGGAATTTTTGAATTTACGACAAGGGTCTATGAGTGTAAGAGAGTATGCCCTAAAGTTCAACCAAATTTCAAAATATGCTCCACATTTCGTGGCTGACTCAAGGTCTAGGATGAATAAATTTGTGATGGGTGTTTCCGACTTGGTGAGTGAAAAGTGTCAGTCTACCATGTTGATTAGTGACATGGACTTGTCCCATTAAATAACCTATGCCGAACAAATGGAGGAGGAAAAGTTGAGGAAGAGGAGGATTCATGAGGCCAAAATGGCCCATTTTGAGGGAAAGTTCCAAAGCCAAAGGGGTGGCCGGTTCCACCAAGGCCATGAGTCTTCTCATGCTTCTAATAGTGGATTTTCCAATAACTTCCCAAGGACCCATGGTATTGGTTTTATGGTTCGTAATGATTTGTTCCCAAGATGTTGTAAGTTTCATAAGGGTCCATGCTTAAAGGACACTAATGCATGTTATAGTTGTGGAGACATGGGTCACAAAAAGGTTGATTGACCTCGTGATCGGAAAAGAGTAAGGAGGTTCATCCATAAGGTCCTAATGTGGTTCCTTTGAGGAGAGGTGGCTAACAGGATGGTGCCTCAATTAACAGCCGATTTTATGCTTTGCATGGGAGGCAAGGAGTTGATAAGGTACCCGATGTTGTTACTGGTATATTGAAAATCTTTGACTTTGATGTGTATGCATTGATTGATCTAGGTGCTACTCTTTCTTTTGTTACCCCTTTTATTGCCAAAAAGTTCCATGTTGGCCCAAATTGCTGCATGAGTCATATGAGGTGTCTACTCCTATTGGTGCATCTATTCTTGCTACCATTTGCATCTTTCATAAAATATTTCCTTGTGATGTTGTTGAGTTGGACATCGTTGATTTTGATGTCATTCATGGGATGGATTTGTTGCATGCATACTATGCGTCTATAGATTGTAGAACCTATAGGGTCAAATTCCAATTCCCAAATAAACCCATCCTTGAGTGAGAGAGTCATGATGTGGTAGTCAAAGGTACGTTCATCTATTGCATTAAAGCCCGTAAGTTGATCTCCAAGGGGTGTCTTTATCATCTTGTGAGGGTTAGGCATGTGGAGTCCATAGTCCTTCCCATAGAGTCGGTTCTAGTTGTAAATGAGTTTCTTGATGTCTTTCCAAATGACCTTCCTGGTGTTCCTCCCAAAAGCGAAATAGATTTTGGTGTAGACCTCCTCCCTAATACTTAACCTATTTCTATTCCTCCTTACCGTATGGCTCTATCTTATCATATCACATTCTGTTCTGCAAGATTCCAAAATCACCATTAATACCTCCGGTGGAGTTAAAGAAGTTGAAGGAACAATTGAGGGACTTGTTGGAGAAAGGTTTTATTAGGCCAAGCCAATCACCTTGGGGTGCACCGGTGTTGTTTGTAAAGAAGAAGGAAAGGTTTTTTAGAATGTGTATTGACTACCGGCAAATCAATAGGGTCACCATCAATAATAGGTATCCTTTTTGACCAATTGCAAGGGGCTAGCCACTTCTGTAAGATTGATCTTTGGTCCAGGTATCCTCAAGAAAAGGAGAGGGAGTGGGACATTCCCAAGACGACCTTCCTGACTAGGTATGGGTATTATGAATTTGTGCTTATGTCCTTTGGGTTGGCCAATGCACCGGCCATTCTCATGGATTTAATTAATAGGGTCTTTAAACCCTACCTTGATTCGTTTGTTATGGTATTCATTGATGATATTTTGATCTATTATCGTGGTAAGGAGGAGCATAGGGCTCATTTGAGGGTTGCGTTGCAAAGATTGAGGGAAGAGAAATTGTATGTTAAATATGAGAATTGTGAATTTTGGTTAATAAAAGTTGCCTTCCTAGGTCACGTGGTGTCGGGGGGTGGTATTAAGGTAGATCCTAAAAAGACGTATGTGATTAAAAGTTGGAATAGACCATGGACCCCATCAGATATTAGGAGCTTCTTGGGTTACCATCAGAGATTAGTGAATAGGTTCTCTTCTATTTCTTCTCCCAAGATAAGGTTTACTAAAACGAAAGCCAAATTATCGTGGTCCAATGAGTGTGAAAAGAGTTTCCAAACATTGAAAAATAAGCTTGTGTCCACTCCTATATTGTCACTATCGGAAGGGCTAGAGGGATTCGTTGTGTATTGTGATGCTTCCCAGGTTGGTTTGGGTTGTGTGTTCATGCAAAATGGTAAGGTCCTAGGTTGTGCTTCTAAACAACTCAAAGTGCATGAAAAGAATTACCCTACCCATGATCTTGAGTTAGCCGTCATTGTATTTGCATTAAAGATTTGGCATCACTACTTGTATGGGGTGCATGTTTATGTGTTCACCAATCATAAGAACCTCCAATGTGTCTTCACTCAAAAAAATCTTAACTTGAGACAAAGAATGTGGCTAGAACTTCTTAATGACTATGACATGAGAGTGTATTATCATCCTGGTAAGGCTAATGTTGTGGCAGATACTTTGAGTAGGGTGTCCATGGGTAGCTTAGCTCATGTTGATGATGGAGGCATAGGGGTGGCTAGGGAGGTCCATCGATTGTCTAGATTGAGGGTTAGGTTAGAAGGAATTAAAAATGGGGGTGTTGTTGTTGATGGTTCTGAATGTTCATTGGTTGAGGAGGTGAAAGCTAAGCATAATCTTGACCCCACCTTGTTAGAATTGAAGGCCTTGGAGAAAAATAGGATGGTGGAGGTTTTCACCCAGGTCTACTATGATGTCTAGGGATTTGAGAGAGGTGTATTGGTGGGGAGACATGAAGAAAGACATTTCAAAATTTGTGTCCAGTTGCCATAGTTGCCAACAAGCCAAAGCCGAACAGCAAAGGTCAGGTGGCCTAACCCAAGATATAGAGATTCCTACTTGGAAGTGGGAAGAGATTAATATGGATTTTGTGGTTGGGTTGCCAAGACTAGGAAGGGTTTTGACTCCATATGGGTTGTGGTTGATAGGATGACAAAATCGGCTAACTTTCTACCGGTTAAGACTAGATATGGGGCTGAAGGTTATGCTAGGTTGTACATTCATGATATGGTGAGGTTGGATACGGTTCCTTTATCAATCATATCGGATCGTGGTGGACAATTCACTTCATACTTTTGGAGGTCCTTCCAAAGAGGTCTTGGAGCCAAGGTAAAACTCAGTATGGCCTTTCACCCTCAAACGGAAGGCCAAGCCGAAAGGACTATCCAAGCACTTGAGAAGATGCTTGGGGCTTGTGCATTGGATCTTAAGGGTAGTTGGGATGATCATCTTTTGTTGACTGAGTTTGCATACAACAATACCTATCATTCTAGCATCGGTATGGCTCTTTTTGAAGCTCTATATGGTAGATGTTGTACATCACCGGTTGGTTGGTTTGAAGTTGGAAAGGTGGCTTTGTTAGGATCAGATCTTGTTATGGAGGCTCTTGAGAAGGTAAAGACGATTAGTGAAAGGTTGAAAACAGCCCAAAGTCGCCAAAAGTCTTAGCCGATGTGAGGAGAAAGGATGTTGAATTTGAGGTTAGTGATTTGGTTTATTTTGAAGGTGTCGCCCATGAAGGGTGTAGTCCATTTTGGTAAGAAGTGCAAGTTAAGCCCTAGATATGTGGATCCTTATAGGGTGAT
Source organism: Solanum ossicruentum (assembly GCA_025774065.1). NCBI lineage: Eukaryota > Viridiplantae > Streptophyta > Magnoliopsida > Solanales > Solanaceae > Solanum > Solanum ossicruentum. The sequence goes on along the minus strand of JAOTQR010115597.1, from coordinate 7,588 downwards.
GACAAGGGTTGGTAAGGTGGCCTACAAGTTGGATTTTCCTAATAAAATGGAATTGGTTCATCCAGTCTTTCATGTGTCTATGTTGAGGAAGTGTGTAGGTGATCCTAATTCCATTGTGCCTCGTGATGTCATGGGGGTAGTGGAAGACAACTTTTTATATGAACATGTTCCAGTAGAGATCTTGGATAGGAAATTGAAGAGGTTGAGGAACAAGGATGTTGCTTCTGTTAAGGTCCTTTTTAGGAACCAACAAGTCAAAAGTGCTACTTAGGAGGCTGAAACGGATATGCAAAAGCGGTACCCTTATCTTTTCCACTCTACTCAAGCCCAATGTAATGATCTAAATCCTTTATACGATTTCAAGTCTTAAGCTCAGCCATCATGTCATTGCATACGTTCATGTTTAAATTGACAAGTTCATGATGAGATTTTTCAAATGTTGTTTAAGTGCATTGTTGTATCCTTATGTGGGTTGAAATTTTCATATTTACATCTCTCATATATGTGTCTTTGACATTTGGGAATGAATTTCCCCGAGGGGGAGATATTGAAACGATCCTAAAAATTGCTCGAAAATGTACCTCGGAAGTGCCCAAAATCGTAATTTCCATATATCTCAAAATCCATGCGCGATATCAAAAGCCCGACTTCATCTTCTTGTTCAAAGGGTTAAATTGAGTGGGGGAATGGATCTAACCCTGATTTTAGAGCAAAGAAATCACAATTTCAATTTTCCAAAAATCGAATTCCAGAAAGATTTTCACGCCTCTGACGTGACGCACCAAGGGCACGCCTCAATACAAAATTTTTCTCAGCTTTTGTATCTCGGTCCAACACTTTGGGTCTTGGTCCTAAGTATTCCCATGTGTGAAAATGCCTATACGTAGCCTTATTTCACCATAAAGACATTCCCAAATACACTCCTAAACACTTAGACAATATTTCATCTCCAAATTCAAGTCTCAAACTCATCCGGATTATAAGGCTCTCATTCAAGCTTCAAGTCTCGATCGCCAATCTTCTTCAAGAATTCTCCAAAGTCAAGGTATGTGTGTTTCTTTCATTTGTTCCTTTCACCTATGATGTCCAAGCTTCCTTTTACCTGGAATTGCATGATTTAAAGTTGATTTACTCATGGGTCTTAATTATTATAAATTTCACTACACACTATGTTGGGGTTTATAAAATTGTGACTGTTTTATGAGCTAGAAAACCAAGATCTATTATGAGACTTGATTAAGGGTTTTGTTGTATATTGCGTGAGGGTATTACCAAGTATTTATTGATGGTTTTACATTGAATTTTTTAGCATGATTTCGCTCTTGCATTCTATAGTTTTACACTAGCACTACACACCCGCCAAGTGTTTGATAAAATGTTTGGATTATGATTTCTTAAGGAATTGAAGGTCCAATACATGTCAGATATTTGATGATGAAATAAATATATGTGTATGGTTTTCTCCTATATATTGTTGGAATGTAACCATGCCCTACTCGGGGGTTGCGCGTGATAACCATATCGAGGGGTTTGTACCTTAATAACCATGTCGGGAGATTTTTACCTCGGTCACCAAGGGTGGTATGGTGCGATGAGCCACCAACTATGTCAGGGGGTTTGTACCTTAATAACCATGTCAGGGGGTTTGTACATTGGTCACTAAGGGTGGTAGGGTGTGATGATCCACCAACCAATTGATGGGGTTTGTACTTCAATCACCAAGGGTGGTAGGGTGCGATAATCCACCAATATGATAGTGGTCTCTTCTTGCACATGTACTATGTCCTATATAAGCATGATTTACCATGTAGCATCTCGCATGCATGACATGTTGTTATATGCTAATCATTGCCTATGCTTATGCATTTTGATTATGTTACTTTTCTCATGTTGCAGTGCATCCTACATACTTACTTCATTCAAAGGAACTAACACATACTCTATGCCTACATTATGTCATCTTGTAAGAACCTGAGCCCCACTTGATCATCCTCCTCCACGTGGCTAGTAAGATTCTCTCAAGCGCTTTGGTGAGTCCTCCATTTCGAAGACAATGTTTATGATCTCCTACTATGTTTCAAGACCATCTCCTTTTATATATATGTTGACTATGAGGGTGAGCCCGGTAGCTTGTCTTGGCCGCCGCTAAGTATCTAAGTCCTAGAGATTGTTGGACATATTTTGTATTATGCTATGAGCTTTGACTCTCTCTTGACTCTTGATGTTTATGTATGGAAGTTGTCCCTTAGCCCCGTTGCCCCTAATTTTACTCTATAGTTGTTGTACTCTATTGCGTCCGCAACCAAAGATATGGACGGATATGTTAAGAGACTTGTTTAGGGTCCCATCAAGTTCCCTATGCATCGTGTCATATCTAGGCCCTAGGTTTGGGTCATGACAAACTTGGTATCAGAGCACTAGGTTGTTAGGTCCTCGAAATTCAACACACCGCGTCGATTAGAGTCTTGGTCATGGTTGTGTTGTGCACCACAACTATGAGCTAGAGGCTATGAGGCATTTAGGAAATGTTTCCCTTCTTCTAACTTTGTCACTCTTTAGAAGTTGAGGTAAGGTTTTTCCCCCTAACGATTATCCTTTGCTATGCTAGATCATGCCTAACATGAGAGGAAGAACAGCTCGCACACCCGAGGAGCAACCGGCTAATGGAGAGTTTCGGGATGCTCTCACTTTGCCTGCACAAGTTGTGGCTAATCTAAAAAATCAAGGGGTCCAATCCCCTTATGCTCCTACACCGGCATCTTGAGTGAGAGATATCTTGAGGATGAATCCCGCAGAATTCCATGGGTCAAAAGTGAGTGATGACCCTCAAGAGTTCATTGTGAGGTTTACAAGGTTTTGGCTATCATGGGTATGATATCAGAGGATAAGGCGGAGTTAGTGGCCTACCAACTCAAAGGGGTAGCACAAATATGGTACAATCAACTATGTAGTGCTCTGTGAAGAGTTCAAGGTGGTTTTCCTTAATCAACTCTTCCCTTTTAAGCTTAGGAAAGATAAGTTTGTGGAATTTATGAATTTCAGACAAGGGTTTATGAGTGTGAGGTAGTATGCCCTCAAGTTCAACCAACTTTCAAAATATGCTCCACCTTTGGTGGCCGACTCAAGGTCTAGGATGAACAAATTTGTGATGGATGTTTCCAACTTGGTGAGAGAGGAGTTCTGGTCCACCATGTTGATTAGGCCATTTGATGACCTATGCCAAACAAATGGAGGAGGAAAAGTTAAGGAAAAGGAGGAGTCATAAGGCCAAGAGGGCCCATTTTGAGGGAAAGTTCCAAAGCCGAAGGGGTTTTCGATTCCATCAAGTCCAAGGGTCTTCTCATGCTTCTAATAGGGGATTCGCCAATGACTTCCTGAGGACCCAAGATGTTGGTGTTGTGGTTCCTAATGATGTGTACCTAAGATGCAGTAAGGGTCATAAGGGTCTATGTTTGAAGGACACTAATGCATGTTATGGTTGTGGAGAAGTGGGTCACAAAAAGGTTGGTGTCCCTCGTGATCGCAACAAAGGTAAGGAGGTTTGTCCACAAGGTGCTAATGTGGTTCCGTTGGGGAGAGGTGGCTGACAAGATAGTGCCCCAAGGCACAATCAATTTTATGATTTGCATGGGTGGCAAGGGGTTTATGATATGCCTGACGTTGTTACCGGTATGTTGAAAAACTTTGATTTTGACGTGTATGCATTGATTGATCCGGGTCCCACTCTTTCTTTTGTTACCCCTTTTATTGCCAAAAGGTTCCATGTTGAGCATGAATTGTTGCATGGGTCATATGAGGTGTCTACCCCTATTGATGCATCTATTGTTGCTAGAAAGGTCTATAGAAATTTTCCCACTTGTATCTTGCATAAAATATTGCCTAGTGATCTTGTTGAGTTGGATATAGTTGATTCTAGTGTCATTCTTTGGATGGATTGGTTGCATGCATACTATGCCTCTATCAATTATAGAACCCATAAGGTCAAACTCTAATTCCCAAATGAACCCGTCCTTGAATAGGAGAGTCATGATGTGGTGGTCAAGGGTAAGTTTGTCTCTTGCATTAAAGCTCGCAAGTTGATCTTTAAGGGGTGTCTTTATCATCTTGTAAGGGTTAGGGATGTGGAGTCCAAAGTCCTTCTCGTAGAGTCAGTTCTGATTGTAAATGAGTTTCTTGATGTCTTTCCAAATGACCTTCCCGGTGTTTCTCCAGAAAGGGAAATAGATTTTGGTATTGACATCCTCCCTGATACTCAACCCATTTCTATTCCCTCTTACCATATGGCCCCGGCGGAGTTGAAGGAGTTTAAGGAACATTTGAGGGACTTGTTGGAGAAGGATTTATAAGGCCTAGCAAATCACCTTGGGGTACACTGATGTTGTTTATGAAGAAAAAGGATGGATCTCTTAGAATATGTATTGGCTACTGGCAACTCAATATGGTAACCATCAAGAATAGGTATCCTCTTCCAAGGATTGATGATTTGTTTGACCAATTGCAAGTGACTAGCAACTTCTCTAAGATTGAACTTCGGTCAGAGTATCATCAAGTGAAGGTGCGGGAGTGTCACATTCCCAAGATGGCCTTCCTGACTAGGTATGGGCATTACGAATTTGTGCTTATGTCTTTTGGGTTGGCCAATGCACTGGCAATCATCATGGATTTAATGAATAGGATCTTTAAACCCAACCTTAATTCATTTGTTATGGTATTCATTGATAAGATTTTGATCTATTCTCGTGGTGAGGAGGAGCATAGGGCTCATTTGAGGGTTGTGTTGCAAAGATTGAGAGAGGAGAAATTGTATGCTGAATATGAAAAGTGTGAATTTTGGTTGAGGGAGGTGGCCTTCCTAGGACATATGGTGTCAGGGGATGGTATTAAGGTACATCTTAAAAAGATGGATGTGATTAGAAATTGGACTAGACCATTGACCCCGTCGGATATTAGGAGCTTCTTGGGCTTAGCGGGTTACTATCAGAGATTTGTAAATAGGTTCTCTTCTATTGTTTCTCCCATGACAAAGTTGACACAAAAGAAAGCTAAATTTTTGTGGTCTGATGAGTGTGAAAAGAGTTTCCAAACGTTGAAAGATAAGCTTGTGTTTGATCCTATATTGTCACTACGGAAAGGATAGAGGGATTCGTTGCGTATTATGATGCTTCTCGGATTGGTTTGGGTTGTGTGTTGATGCAAAATGGTAAGGTCATAGCCTATTCTTCTAGATATCTCAAAGTGCATGAAAAGAATTACCCTAGCCATGATCTTGAGTTAGCCGCCATTCTATTTGCATTAAAGATTTGGTATCACTACTTGTATGAGGTGCATGTTGATGTGTTCGCCGATCATAAGAGCCTCCAATATGTATTCACTCAAAAAGATCTCAACTTGCGACAAAGAACGTGGCTAGAACTTCTTAAGGACTATGACATGAGTATGCATTATCATCCCCATAAGGCTAATGTTGTGATGGATTCTTTGAGTTGGGTGTTCATGGGTAGGCTAGATCATGTTGATGATAGTGGCATAGGGGTGGCTAGGGAGGTCCATCGGTTGGCTAGAGTGGGGGTTAGGTTGGAAGGAGTTGATAATGAGGGGTGTTGTTGTTATTGATGGTTTTAAATCTTCACTGGTTGTGGAGGTGAAACCTAAGTAAGATCTTGACCCCACCTTTTTAGAATTGAAGGTCTTGGTGAAAGAAGGGATGGTGGATGTTTTCTCCCAAGGGAGAGATGGTGCACTTAGGTACCAAGGTAGGTTGTGTTTGCCTTGTGTTGATAGCTTAAAGGAAAAGATTCTTGATGAGGCTCGTGGTTCTTCTTATTCTATTCACCTCGGGTTTACTAAGATGTATACAGATTTGAGAGAGGTGTATTGGTGGGTAGGCATGAAGAAAGACATTACAAAATTTATGGTTGGCTGCCATAGTTGCCAAAGTCAAAGTTGAACATCAAAGGCCGGGTGGCCTAACCCAAGACATAGAGATTCCTACTTGGAAGTGGGAAGAGATTAATATGGACTTTATAGTTGGGTTGCCCAAGATTAGGAAGGGATTTGATTCCATATGAGCTATGGTTGATAGGATGACAAAATCAGCTCACTTTCTACTGGTTATGACTACATATGGGTCTGAAAATTATGCTAGGTTGTACATTCATGACTTGGTGAGGTTGCATCGTCTTCCTTTAGCCATCATTTCAGATTATGGTGCACAACTAACTTCACATTTTTGGATCCAAAGAGGTCTTGGAACCAAGTTACAGCTTAGTACGGCCTTTCACCCTCAAACGGATGGCCAAGTTGAAAGGACTATCCAAACACTTGATGACATGCTTAGGGATTATAAATTGGAGCTTAAGGGTAGTTGGGATGATCATCTTCTATTGATTGAGTTTGCATACAACAATAGCTATCATTCTAGCATTTGTATGGCTCCTTTTGAATCTCTCTGTGGTAGATGTTGTAGTGAAATGGAATTGGTTCATCTGGTCTTTCAAGTGTCTATGTTGAGTAAGTGTGTAGGTGATCCTAATGTCATTGTGCCTTCTTGATGTTGTGAGGTATAGGAAGACAACTTTTCATATGAAGAGGTTCTAATAGAGATATTTGACAGAAAAGTTAAGAGGTTGAGGAACAAGGATGTTGCTTCTGTTATGGTTTTTTGGAGGAACCAACAAGTCGAAAGTGCTACTTGGGTGGCCGAAATAAATATTCAAAAAAGATACCCTTATCTTTTCCACTCCGCTCAAGCCTAAGTTAATGATCTAAATCCTTTATACGATCACAAGTCTTAAGTTCAGCCCACATGTCATTGCATACGTTCATGTTTAAATTCACAAGTTCAGTATGATTTTACACTTATGTTGAAATTTTTGAAATGATGTGTAAGTGCATTATTTCATCCTATTGTGGGTTGAAATTGTCATGTTTTCATCTCTCATATTCATTTCTTTATCATTCGGGGAAGAATGTTCCCAAGGGGGAGATATTGAAACGACCAAAAAATGCCCGAAATGTGCCTCGGAAGTGTCCAAAATCGTGATTTCCATATATCTCAAAACTCGTGCGTGATATTGAAAATCCGACTTCATATTCTTGTTCGGGGGGGCAAATTAAGTGGGAAATTAGTCTAACCCTGATTTTAGACTACCTGCAACTTAATAGGGTCACCATCAAGAATAGGTATCCTCTTCCAAGGATTGATAATTTATTTGATCAATTGCAAAGGGCTAGTCATTTCTCTAAAATTAATCTTCGGTCTGGGTATCATCAACTGAAAGTGAGGGATGTGATATTCCCAAGACGGCCTTCCGGACTAGATATGGGCATTATGAATATGTGGTGATGTCTTTTGGGTTGACCAATGCACTAACCATCTTTATTAGAATAGGGTCATCAAACCCTACCTTGATTCTTTTTTGTGATACTTATTGATGATATTTTTATCCATTATCATGGTGAGGAAGAGCATAGAGCTCATTTGAGGGTTGTGTTACAAAGATTGCGGGGGGGGGGGGGGGAAATTCTAAGTGGAAGAAGAGGAGTAGGAAGTGTGGTTTAGGGGGGGGGCCTTCCTGTGTCATGGGGT
>JAOTQR010115586.1:0-24959 GCA_025774065.1 Solanum ossicruentum | reverse complement strand
TACCATTCAAAATTATGCACATTCCAAAAGTAATAATCACTTTATATTTACAAATTATCTACACTACCTAAACATATCAGTTCAATAGAAAATAAACTCATCCACAAGGAAAAAGAAATACGACAAGGAAACTTTGGGATCAAAACTAGGAAAGTTATGGACTAAAGGCTACTCAGACTTCACCATAGTCCATAACTACCCACACCCCACCAAAAGATGATACTTTGTCCTCAAAGTGCATATATGTAAGTAATAAGGGAAACAAGGGGCATACCTTGGGTTGCCTCTTAAGAAGCGCCTGATTTAGGGTCGCGACACGATGACATGAGCTTCGGTATTCATGCTTCTTCATGGTCCAAATCCTCAACTATCTTAATTTTCTCTATGTCACCCATGTAGAGACTAACACTTTGACCATTGACTTTGAAGATCTTTCTATCTCTGCTTTCTAGCTCGATGGTATCATGACTAAAGGCGCGTACTACATGGAAGGACCCCATCCACTTAGATCTAAGCTTCTTGAGAAACCACTTCAATTGAGAGTTGTAAAGCAACACCATGTCCTCTGGTGCAAATTAGCAGTTCTCAATTCTACGGTTATGCTGAATCTTCATTCTTTGTTTATACAATATTGAACTCTCATATGCTCTGAATCTAAATTCATCTAGCTCATTAATCTGCATTAGCCTAGATGTTTCTACTCCATTCCAATCTAGGTTCAACTTCTTTAATGCCCACATTGCTTTACGCTCCAGTTCGAATGGTAAGTGCCAAGACTTTCCAAAAACTAGTTGGTATGGAGACATACCAATCAGTGTCTTGAAGGCGGTGCGGTAAGCCCACAATGCATCATCCATCTTTCGGGACTAATCTGTGCGATTCACATTCACAGTCTTAGACAATCTTTGCTTTATCTGTCTATTCAATATTTCTATTTGCCCACTAGTTTGGGGATGATAAGGCGTCGCCACACGATGTTTACACCATACTTCCCAAGGAGTGCTTTGAATAATCTGTTGCAAAAATGAGAGGCTCCATCACTGATAATTGCTCGAGGTGTTCCAAACCTAGGAAAAAAAATTTCAAAGAAAACCTATGACACTCTTGCCCTCATTTTTTGGTAGGGCTGTGGCCTCTACCCATTTAGAGACATAATCTATAGCAATCGGAATATACTTATTCCCATGAGAGCTAACAAAGGGTTCCATGAAGTCAATTCCCTATATATCAAACAACTCTATCACCAAAATGGGATTAAGAGGAAGTTCTTCCCTCCATGAGACTCCACCCTCTCTTTGGCATTTGTCACAAGACTTGCATAATCATAAGCATTTTGATGTATAGAAGGCCAATAATATCCGAACTATAAAACATTATAAGCCGCACGAGCTCCACTATGATGGTCCCCAACTAATGACAAGTGGCAAGGTTTAAGGATACTCATCATCTCCACTTCCAGAACATATCTACGGATGATCCCATCAGCATATATAAAAAATAGGAATGGTTCATCCCAAAAGATTTTTTTCACATCATGCATGAACCTACAACATTGATGGGTATTTTGTTCAGGAGGTACAGTATCACTCACCAGATAATTGGCATAGTCAGCAAACCAAGGAATAAAATCATGTGAAGTCGCCAACACCCTTTTAGCAGTAAAGGAATCATCAATATCAGGACCATCATCAAATTGCACCATAGCTCTATCTTCTGATCTGGAAAGGTGATTGGCAACATGATTCTCTAACCCCATTCTATCAATCACATCAAAGTTAAATTCTTGCACTAGAAGCACCCATCTGATCAATCCTAGCTTTGCATCTTTCTTAGCCATCAAGTATTTGAGTGTTGTATGGTCAGTATGTACTATTACTTTGGCTCCCAACAAGTATATCGAAATTTCTCAAATGCAAAGACCAATATAAGTAACTCCCGTTCAGTTACCGTGTAGTTTTTCTGGGTGCCATTCAGTGCTTTGCTTGCATAGTAGATAGGATGTAGGACTTTCTCCATGCACTGTCCCAACACCACATAATGAAACCCCACTAGCATCACACATTAATTCAAAGGGCTTTGACTAATCTGGAGACACTATGATAGGTGTCGAAGTCAACCTTCTCTTCAATTCTTCGAAAGCTTGCATACAGGCGTCATCAAATACAAATTTGGTATATTTTTCCAAAAATTTGCACAAAGGATGTGAACTTTTTTAGAAATCTTTTATGAAGCATTGGTAGAACCCTCGATGGCCCAAGAAGCTCCTAACATATTTTACTGAGATTGGTGGTGGAAGTTTCTCAATCACCTCAATTTTTGTTTTATCAACCTCAATTCTTGTACCCAAAATTCTATGAACTAGCCCAATACCTTCCTTAACCATGAAGTGACACTTCTCCAAATTCAACACCTAGTGACTTTCAACCCATCTCTACGCAACATCAAGCAAATATAACAAATAGTCTTGAAAGGATTTACCCATTACACTAAAGTCATCCATGAACATCTTAATTGTACTCTCCACCATGTTTGAGAAAATAGACATCATGCATCTTTGAAATATGTATGGAGCATTATACAATCCAAATGGGCATTCTTTTGACTACAAATGTGCCATAAGGGCATGTGATTGTGGTTTTCTCTGGCGCAATGACAATTTGATTGTACCCTAAATATCCATCAAGAAAATAGTACCAACCCTTTTCTACAAGTCTATCAAGCATCTGATCAATGAATGGCATAGGAAAATGGTCTTTCTCAGTAGAGGCATTAAGTTTTTTGTAATCCATACACACTCTCCATCCGATGATTTATCGAATGGGAATCAACTCATTTTTTGCATTCGGCACTACTGTGATACCCACTTCTTTGGGACACACTGAATAGGGCTCACCTATTTACTGTCTGCAATAGAGTAGATTACCCCTGCATCTAACCACTTGATGATTTCTTTTTGAACCACTTCTTGCATTAGAGGATTTAACCATTGCTAGTGTTCAATGTTGGGCTTGTAGTCCTTAACTAGTTGAATCTTGTGGGTGCATATACCAGGAGGGATGCTAATGATATCTGCAATAGTCCACCCAATAGCCTTTTTGAATTTTTTTAGCACTGCTATAATGGCCTTTTCCTGATGTTCACTCAAATATGCAGCAATGATGACCGACAATGTATCATGCTCTCCCAAAAGTGCATATTTCAAAATTGACAGGAGTGCTTTCAGTTCCAACTCCGGTGGAATCTCTATGGAAGGATTTGTGGGTATCAATTATAAAGATCTATGGAAGGTTAGAGAGGAGAACCCACCATAAAGAGAAAATAGGCCACACCATAAGGTGTTCAATGAAAATGCATATGGATTGAACCAATATAAATTGAACCTTATGGCTATGGATGTTACTGGAGCTTTAGTGTTGCCACCACCACCAGCAGACACTAAGTTCACTATGTTTGTGGTCTCCTATAGATGCTTCAAAACTGTAGTTTGTTCACAGGGACACCTTCGGAGGATCCACATAGTCATCTCTACAATGTTGCATTTGTTTGTAAGAGTGTGATGGACCCAAAATATTTCTATGAATGCGGTTGGTTTAAGAGTGTTCCCTCTGTATCTAATTGGAAATACGACAATTTGGTTGTCAAAGCTTCCATAAAGTTCTATTACAAGTTGGGCCGAGCCTTTTTGGATAGGTATTTTCCATGGTTCAAGAAGCTTAAGCTCAAAGATCAAATAAGCAATTTTGAGCAATTGCTGGGTGATTCAATTAGTACTACATGGTAAAGGTTCACCAAATGCTTGAGGAAGATTCTGGACCATAAAATTGTTGATGATGCCTTGGTTGAGATCTTTTATCGGGCGCTTGACAAGAATAGTCAAGCTTTTGCCGACACAATCATGGGAGGCATGTTTGTTGTTCAACATTTTCCATTAATTGCCTAAAGAATAGAGAAAGTAGTTAAAATGAATAGAGCATGGGGTCAAAGAGAGAGAGGTGCTATGAAGACTTCTTGTGCGGCAAGCACCAACAATAAGCAAGCTAAGGTCTATGGGGAGATCATGAAACAACTTGCTTAACTTCGCATAACCATGGACTTGGTCTTAAAGAAAAACCAAGCAAGTGTTTAAGCGATAACCTACCAACCTTATGTATGAAGAACCACTCTTTGATGAAGATGCTTGCTTAGTGAGTAACCAATCGGCAGGTTTCTAAAACAACCCCCAAGGGTCTAATTCGGACTATTAGAGGCAAGGCTCCGAAAATCAAGGTTGGTGCTACAACTGTGAGGGCAAGTATAGGGCTAACCAAGGTGGTTATTATGAAAGGGAAAGAGTGCCAGAGGCTGAATGTGGTAGAAGAGATGGTTATAGAAATAGTCCTTAAGTGCCACCCCATAACCGTGATTTCGAGTCAAGTACTTCTAGGATTAAGGAGATGTTTGACAAGTTGTTGAAGTGGGATGATCATCAAGTAGAGACCTTGAAAGTACTGAAATTGCATATTTCAAGCATAAACCAAAAGATAGAGTCTCATTCGGTGGCCATTAAACAATTAGAGCAACAATTTGGCCAAGTTTCTTCTCAACTGAACCAACGCCAAAAAGGCACTTTACCAAAATATACGGTTCAAAATCCAAAGAATAATGGGCATTGCATGGCGGTTATGACTAGAAGTGGCAAAAGTACCATAGATCCCCTAAGGCCGGTAGTTGTGGATGAAAGCCATAAGAAGAGTGATGATGAAGAAGCTAAAATGAATGATGCAAATAGGAAACCTAAGAGGTTCAAGACCTTTCTAAGACCTCCACCACCTTTTCCTAAAAGGCTTAAAAAGAAAGAAGAAGATGGTAAGTTTGAGCATTTTCTATCAATGATCAAGAACTTGTCGATGAACATTTGTTTGATCGGAGCTTTAGAAGATGTCGGGTTATACAAGGTGCATGAAAGAACTAGTCAAGAAGAAGAAAATGGTGAGTCAATATCTTTCCCAAAAGTTTCAACATTGTAGTGCCATCACTACCAAGTCACTGGTCCAAAAACGTAAAGACCCAGGCGCTTTCACCATACCATGCACAATCAAAAAATAGCATTTGTCAAAGTACTATGCGATCCGCGGTGCTAGCAGAAATTTGATACCACTCGCCATCTTCAAAAAACTTGGATTAGGTACTCCTATTCCTACAAAGATGCGGTTACTAATGGCAGACAAAACAATCAAGAAACCTGTGGGGGCACTTTATAATATGGTGGAATCAAGTCAACTCCTCATGGTTCCCACAACTATCACGACCCAAGCCCAGGGCCTAGTCGTGACCGGCAAATGGAAAACCCGAAAGAACCCCAAACAAGCCTCACAGCATATTATTACACATCAATAGTTACAGAAGCAATTAAAAATGACAGTAAGGGATAAGCATAACAAGGGGAAATTGGGACTAAAGGGAAAGAGTTAAAGACATGAATAATATAAACTAGTCAAAGCTCAAGCATAATAAATAACTTGTCCAATAACACTTAGAGGGGGCCAAGACAAGCAATCGGGCACGCCCTCATAATAATAACCATAGGTATCTCAAAATAGACAAGATGTAGTGTAAGCATAAGCATGATAGAAGGTAGATATTGTCCTTGGAAATGAGGACTCACCAAAAGTTAACTTGAGCAATCCATCTAGCCACATGGAGAAGGAAGGTGATCAAAGGGAGCTCCGATTTCTACATGGTAACATCATGTAGGCATAGAGTATAAGTCAGTACATTTGATTGTACTAAATATATGGGATATAATGCAACAAGATATAGGCAACATGGTCAAAAAGCATAATAATAATCAATAGATAGCATAATAACAATATGGTATGTATGATTAATGCTAAAGTAAATCGTATATGCCATTCACTCAATTTGTATAGATCATAATTAAGTGTGGGAAAAGGCCTCAACAGACATAGAATAAGACCAAGTGAGCTACAACTTGGAATCTCGATAATTACCCCTCGCCGATAAAGAGGTGGTCTACTTGCAAAGGTAAACCATACTTCACCTTACAGGAGCCCATCCCCTTTCGGAGAAGCAACCTTCCTTACGGGATCCCATCACATTTTGGAGAGGATTTTATGAGTAACTTCACCTTACGAGCCCGTCCCCTTTTGGATCAAGTGGTCTTCCTTACGGGAGCCCATCCCATTTTGGAAAGGATTTTATGAGTAATTTCACCTTACGGGAGCCTGTCCCCTTTCAGATCAAGTGACCTTCCTTACGGGAGCCTTCCCCATTTCGAATTAGGCATTTCATAGTAAAGTGTACTAAATGGATCCACTAGTATAGCAAAGGTATAACATAGTCCTATGGTGTCACATAGTTCCAAGAAAGAGAGCAAACCTTCCATCCATCGGTGTTATGTCTAATCACATAGAACATATAAGATAATCATAGCTTTAATAATTAGTAAAACACAGCAACATGACACGAGTAACTCTAAAAAATCCTTGACATCTAATGGTGAGCCCAACTTCAACATAAGAATAGTTCATCTTCATCATTACCCTTGCATCAACATCAACATTAAAGGGGCTCACAAGAGGTGAAATCTTTAGGAAAGGGCTTAAACCCGGCTTTACCACTTCATCAACATTTCCATGAGTTAAATATATATTTAGAAAGCTCATAATCCTCATAGAGTCACTCAAATCATAACTCAACCAATAGACCATCAAAACATAAAGAATCCTTAAAAAAGCATTTTATCAAACACTTAGCAGTAATGTTGGTGTAAAACCATGCTATTCAAGAGTAAAATCATGCAAGTAAATCCAATATAAAATCATCAATTGATACTTAATAACACCCTCAAGCAATATACATAAAAACCCTTCATCAAATCTCACAATAGATCTTAGAGTCAAAGCTCAAAACATGCTAAAACAACTGTATTTTCATGAAACCCCAACGTAGTGTGCAGTGAAATTAATAATAGTTAAGACCCATGAATAATCCAACTTTAAATCATGCAATATTTTTAGGTAAAACGAAAGCTTGGTTATCATGGGTGAAAGGAACCCATGAAAGAAACCCACATACCTTAGCTTTTGAAGAAACCTTAAAGAAGATTGGAGATGGAGACTTGAAGCTTAGTGAATTCCTTAAGATCCAGAGAGTGTTTTGGCATTTGAATTTTAAGAGAAATGTAAGGCTAAGTGTTTGAATGAGTATTGGGAAATATCTTGGGCGATATGAAGGTGAAATAAGGCTAAGTATATGTATTTTCACGTTTGGGAACACTTAGACCCAAGAATTAAAAGTCTTGGACCAAGTTAAAAAAATGAATAGAAAATAGCCAGGGGCACGTTGCGCCAGCAATGCAGAAAGCCCTCTAGAATTAAACATCTTTGAATTTTGAAATTGTGAATCGTTACATCTTGAATTTTTAAATTATGACCCCCCTCCCCCCCCGAACAAGAATATAAAGTCGGATTTTTGATATCACATACGGATTTTGGAATATATGGAAATTACAATTCCTAGCACTTTCAAGGCACATTTTCGGGCACTTTTTACGTTACTACAACCCCAAGTTGTGGGTGCTTAGCCACTCATGGCTAAGACAAAATCACCAATAATGAATATAAAAGTCAGGATTGAGAGATTACCTAGGAATAATGAAGAATAGCACCACTTTGATATTGAAACCACAAGCTTGTATTAATGGAAGTTGAGCACAATGTGATTTTTCAATCCCCCAAAATGGGTCTCCAAAGTGAAAAGATAAAATCTACACTAAACCCTAGAAAAGTTCTCTAAGAATATTCGAAGTATCTTCCAAATTTGTGGAAGGTCGAATCCCCCTTTCAAAACCCCAATCATTAACTATTTATACTTTTTTACAAAAAGACCCTAAAAATAAAATAAAAAATACAGCTGGCAGTAGTTACGTCTCGCAGATACAACTCGTAGGGTGACCTACGAGTCGTAATCGGGGTTTTGTAGTCACCACTTAGCATTTTGGACTTGACTGCTATGATCCATTACTATGAGTCGTGGTGTGCTCTACGACTCGTAGTGTCTTCTCGTAGTCTTGAGATGCATTTCTTGGTCTAAACTTTTGGCACACTATTTCATGCTACGAGGCCCCCTCTTATGAGTCATAGTGAGACTTACCACTCGTTGATTAGCCTTGTATGGTTGATCTTCACTTTGCAAATTCCTAATTTTAGACACTATTTCTTGTTATAAGGGCACACTATGACTCGTAGCTTGGGCTCTAACTCGTAAGGTGGCTCGTATGTCCTGAACTTCATCAATATCTGCAATTTTCTCCCAAAATCATGCCAACCTATACTTTCTACAAGAACAACACATAAACACATAAAAACCACAAAAAGGCACATTAAGAACTTGCAAAATTCCTTGTTTTAGGCATCAAATGTGTTGTATTTTGACAACACAACATGGGACAAGGAAATTGCATCTGTCAAAGTGCTTTTGGACATACAAACAAGTGGAGGCTACTACATGGGAAGTGGAAGAAGATATGAAGAAACGTTATCCACATATTTTCCACTCTACTCAAGTCTAAGGTATTAAAAAATTCTTCCTAAAACCTCAAATTCCATGCATTTTAGTTTTTCCATGATGTATGCATTTGTTTTGATATTTATGGACTATTTTGAGTGTGAAATCTTAAAATTTTGAGAAATGATGTTTAACTTGCATTTTGTTCATGCATACTGCGTTGTTAGCTGCTAGTTTAGTCTTTAGAGTCAGCCTTTAAGTATATTTGGGGACGAATGTTCCTAAGTACCACATATTGTAAAGATCCTCAGTTTAGGAAACTTGAGTACAGAAAAGTTGGCCTAAAAATAACCTAAAGTCTGGTTCACAAGGGTGACTTACGACCCATAGGATTGGTCCTTAGACATGAGACTTTAGGAAGGAGAAAAGTCTCCATGTGTAGGGTAATCAATGGACCAAGTGACAGCCCATAGAAATCATTATGATCCATAGGTAGGGTCGTGAGTGGGACTATCTGACATGAAGAAAATTTGGAGTTTGCTTTTAGGTGACCTGTGTGTTACCAGACGGCCCATGAAACAAGACATGACCCGTAGTGTAGTTCGTGGAATGAGACCTAGAAAATAAGAAAAATGGCTTGGAAGGGTTCTACAAGTCCAACCACTACCCGTATGTGGTTACACGATCCGTAACAAGGCTTCATGGTTTAGGGTCCAGCAAAGTTAGTTTTTAGGAATTTCAGATGTGTTATCAGATGAAAGAGACCTATGGCTCGTGGATTGACATTCAGCCAGTAAGCGCGATAGTTTTAATGAGCGGAGTCTTGTCATGTCCATCAATCCTTTTCCTAAACTATTTCATTTTGGAAACGAAAAATGGACCCCTTTCCACCCTTAAAGCCCCAAGTGCCTCATTCACTCCCTCGAGCATTCATGGATTATACCATTTTCTTGACAAAAAATGTCAAATTCTTGAGAAAAATAATCTCCTTCTCTATCACTTCTTCGAACTGTAATTCTTTTTCTTAATTGATTTTCACTTCGACCTTGTAATTCTTAAAAGTATTAAAAGCCTCATCTTTGTGTCTCAATAAATATACATAAGTGTATCTAGAACTATCATCAATAAATGTTATAAAATATCTATTGCCTTCTCTTGTTAGCATTCCATTTGATTCACATATGTCAGAATGTATTAAATTTAATAAATTAATAATTCTTTTGACACTTTTAAAATGTTTCCATGTTAATTTAGATTTAACGCATAATTCGCTATTTTTAAATTCATTAAGATCACACGAAATTAATTTACTTTTGACCATCCATTTCATAGTACTTATACCAGCATGTGCTAATCTACAATGCCATAAAGAAAATGAATTCTACATACAAACAGAAGCATCATCATATTATTGTTAAAATTATCAATTACAGACAGTTTGATCATTCCATCAGTAGAATAGCCTTTTCCAACAAAGACACAATTTGGAGACAATTAATTTTTTGGATTCCGTTACAGATTTAGTTCCTGATTTTCTCAAAAGTACTTCACTAGCAAGTTTTTGATCCATATTAGGAACATGTAAGACATTGGTAAGAGAAATTGCCCGTAGTAAATGCAACTTCAATATTTTCCTGGCCAAAAACTTTGGACCTTCCTTCATTTTCTATTTGAACCTCTTGCTCATCAATAACTTCTTTGTAAGTCTTAAAGAGTGATTTGTCATAACAAACATGAACAGAGGCACATGTATCATACCACCAATCAGAAACTTTGCCTTTTATGGAGTACATCTCACTCATAGTAGCAATGATCTCTTCATTTTATTTTGTTGAATTCACTTTTGATTTCTGGATTTTTTCATGAGCAATCTCTAGCATAATGATCAACTTTTCCACACACAAAGCTGCTGTCTAGTTTAGACTTCTTGAATTGTTTTGATCCTTTCAGGACCAAGAGAATTTTCTTTCATCTGATTTTCTTTGTTAGATTTTTTTGAGGATTTATTCAAAGTATTGGCCTTATTATTGCCATTATAAGAATTTTTGTTATTATCTCTCTCCCTCAATTCTCTTCGATTCGAAGGTGCTTTTGAATTTCTTACAAAGAGAATTCTTTAGAATCATGGAGAATTATCTTTCTATATCCTTTTCAAGATGTTGGTAATCTTGTTATAATTGCTCTAAAAGATATAAGAAGTTCAATTCGAGCATACCTAAATAGATTTACTATAACCTATAGTTCATGCACTTGTGCTCAAACAGATCTATAATCATTAAACTTGAACTCGAAATACTTAGAAAAAGAAACTTTTTGGTACCTTCCTCCTCGATTTTGTATTTGAAGTCCAAAGCATTTTAAATTTCTTTGACCAAGGTTCAACAGTGTAGAGATCATAAAGACGATCTGAAAGTGTGTTGAGAACTGGCCTACACATGATTTTAAATTCGTCCCTCTTTTTCTCTTTATGCCTCAAGTTGTTCAGAATCATCATCCTTTGGTGAAGGAATCATAGTAAGACTTGAATCAAGAGCATAAAAAAAAAAAAAAAATTACGCTGTCAAAATAAACTTCAATTTGTCCCTCCATCTTCTAAAATTTACACCATCAAAAAGATCAAGACTGACAAAATCTTGATTCATAAGTTTGATGGCATCAAAATACATGATAAAAAAAAATTTAAATATCAAACCAAATAGAGTAATTTTTCAACTTCATAAAAGTGTTGAAAGCCCTCAAATCAAAAGGAAAATGTCATTTTTAGATTCTTGGTAAATATATATCCAAGATACAAAACTTTATACAAAGAACAACAACTAGATCAAAGTTTGATAATATGAATTAAGAACACAGAATTGAATGCTTGAAACATATGTAAAATGTTTTTTTTAAAATAATATTTCCTCCCTCTTCTCTTCGAGATTGCTATGGGATTGCGCAAATAATTTTATTAGATATGACAAGCATATGAATTTCTGCACCAAGTAAATAGTGAAGAAATCATATTCAAAAGAAAAGCTTGAACTTGATCTTTTGGAGAAGAAAAAGAAAATTCTTTGGAGAATATTTATGATAAAATATTTTGTAAATTGATGATACCAAAGAATGAAAGGACATACTCTTTCATTTAAATAACACATCATTTCAATAAAAGACACATCAATTCATTTAAAATACTAAATAATAATTTTATTTAAACAAAATTTCAACATCTATTTTTGTTGGCAATAGTCATATCGAAGTGAAGGGACTTTCCTAATGTTGATGCTACAGTAAAAACAGATTCTTGGCAAAATAAATAAGTGATGGATTCACGATAAGAGATTCATGTTGTCATTGAGTACTCTCTTGAGCAAATTTGAGTTTAGCATTATATATCAATGGCCTTTTCTATTAACAAGCCATCAGTGACTTTAATTTAATGAGGTAGGTATCATATATTAACGAAATCTTCCAACAATATAAATCTTATTAATATATGTTTGTTTCCAAATAAATCACTTTGGCAATCACTTTGGATCTCACATGTCATGCCCCGGGAGGGTACCCTAGACGTAACTGGCACTCGAAGATTATTGCTAACCCCCAAGCGAACCACCTAGTCTCATCACATTCATTCAATCAGTCGATAAGCATAAAACATTAAAGAATGACCTTAACTATCAATGGGCTACAAGATTTCTCATTTAAAGTAGTCCATCACATGAAATAAAATTAAAGAAATGAAATCAGTTTAGAAGTAGAGAAAGGGGAAAAGAAACCCCAACATCAACCATCATCTGTCTGTGTCTATGAAGCCTCTATAACTACTTTCTAAGAAGGTACCATGACAGGTCGTGGCTACCATAATTTAAGAAAATAACTCAAAACAATGCGGAAGGGAAATAAAGACATCCTCTGAATGCATGAGAGGACAGACCAACTCTCTAGATGAAAGTCTGTGAACCTCTATGATTCGCCTGCTGAAGTCCTCTATCTACTGAATCTGCATCATGAAACGATGCAGTGCCAAGGGCATTAGTACGTGGAATATACTTTATGTAAAATGAGTTAAAGTAAACAGTATAGGCAAGACAATATAATATGACATCAACTCATCAGTTATTCAATCACAACTAAGGATAAGGAATAGGACACTATCACATCACCATCAATCAAACTCAAACTATGACATCAACATCAGAATTCTATCAACACGGAACCTATCTAGGAGTTTCCCTAACCGACAACCACCACCTATGAGCCGGTGATGATACAACAAAGGGATGTCATTGCTACATCCATCCAGAACCTTGTCGGGGTAAAGAACGAGTTTATCAGTAGATCCATAAGTATGTCAAGTCATCTTTTGGAACAAAGGAAACGTCCGTTTTCACGGTCCAATCCTCTCCTATGTTGGACACGTAATTAATAGGTGCGAGTGGGACTTATTCTTACCTATTTTGATGCTCAATACTCCTCTCATGACTCGACTTGCTCATAAACTATCAATAAAACAAGAATTTCCATCACCTAGCATGTTCAGGCAAGAAACCTCGGCTTATCTCACCATCTATCAACTCAAGGGGTAGGATCTTTCTTTCAAAGTTAATTCTAATCTCATTTAGACTCTAAGGACACTAATTTTGTCAACTTCAGTCATCAGATCATTCATTTCAAGACCCAGACCACAGCAAACAACACACCCAAATGGTCAAGGCTCTAAACATTACCTCTAAGTTCGTTCTTGGAGTCTTTAGTTAAGGAAATCATGTAGGGTATACATATAATCATATAATAAATCACTTAGACAGTTAATTCAAGTTATGATGATCATCAATTTAAGAAATATGTGTAAAATAATAGTAGTTTCAAGATAACATTCAAGAATTATGAACAAGACCCATCACCTATCAACTATCAACCTACTACATTCAACAGGGCACATGGGAGAACAATCTCGTATTTTGGAGAGCCTTTACCTACCTAAGATGAAGACTGTACTAATCCTCTCCAAGAATTTGGCCCTCAATCCCTGAACCTTCAAACCCTTTCTTCTTCCTCTCTTAGGAATACTCTTTAGACTTAGGAAAATAATGGGTTTGAAACCCTTCGTATGAATAAAATGACTTTAAGACACAATTTAAGACTCAGAATAGGACGGGGAATGGCCAAAAGGCCTTTCCCAAATTTAAAAGAAAATTTTCAAAAATCTTGCACTGGTCCGCGATGAGCCAAGGGCATGGACCAGTGTATTTCCCTCAAAAATTCCTCCAAAAGAATTTTGAACCTCCCATTGAAAATTTAAAAGAAAATATAAGTGTCACTCTGCGCCCTGTCCACATCGCGCCAGGGGCGTGGACTGACACTGTTTTCGAATTAATTAGCGAAAATTATTTTTTAACTCTGTTGCTCTAAAATCAGGTCGAGACCATTTTTCCACTCAATTTTTTATGTTGATCGTAAATCCAGTCTCAGACTCCCCATCGGAGCTTTGGAAGATGCATTATGCGTATGATTACGTTCTAGGGGCATTTTAGTATTTTATGGGATTTTACATCATCTCCACCTTGGGATCATTCATCCTTGAATGATTAGTAATGGTAGAATGAAAGTATGACTAGACTCAAAACTCATCTCACTCCTCACTCGAGGACTCTTGAACTCTCAATTATCTATCACTTATATATCTCTACCTAAGAGTCAAGAATAGAATAAACACATCAACTCGAGAATGGAAATTTCAATTACGCTAAGGATAAGGACATTACCTTCGACGTCATTGTCAATTGGCATGAAGAGATGCGGGTATTTGATCTTCATAGCTTCCTCAGCCTCCCATGTAGCTTCCTCCACAAATTGGTTCCTCCATAGAACTTTGACAGAGGTTATCTCTTTATTCCTCAATTTGCGGACTTGAAGGTAGAGAATTTAGACTGAAATTTTCTCATAGGACAAACTATCCTTTACTCACATACTCTCAATGGGGATTGCTAAAGTCGAATCTCCCAAACACTTCTTCAGCATCAAAACATGGAATAATGGATGGATCCCATCCAACTAGGAAGGTAAGTCTAACTTATAATCGACCTTTCCAATCCTCACAATCTGGTAGGGTCTGATATAGCATGGACTCAACTTCCCCTTCTTACTGAACCTCATTACACCCTTCAAGGGTGACACTTTTTTAAGTACACCCAGTCATCTTCCTCAAACTCCAAGTTCCTTCTCCTCATGTCTGTGTAAGACTTTCAACGACTTTGTGTTGTCTTCAACCTTTCTCTAATTACCTTCACCTTCTCCATGGACTGGTGGACAAGATCCAATCTAATCAATTCATCTTCACCAACCTTAAACCAGCCTATCAATGATCTACATCTCTTATTGTACTAAGCTTATAAGGTATCATCAGAATGCTGGCATGATAAGTATTGTTATATGCAAATTCAATCAATGGCAGATGATCATCCCAATTTCCCTTAAAGTCAATGACGCAACCTCTCAACATATGCTCCAAAATCTGGATGGTGTGCTCCGCCTATCCATTTGTCTAAGGGTTAAAGGTTGTGCATAAATTCAGTTTCGTACCCAATCCATTCTAAAAAGATCTCCAAAATTGGGAGGTGAATTGAGCTCCTTTGATAATGGATAAGGGAACCCTATGTAACCTCACAACTTCATAAATGTATAACCGGGCATACTCCTCAGCCATATTAGTGATCTTGATTGCCAAGAAATGGGCTGATTTAGTCATTCTATCCACAATCACCCATATCGAGTCATACTGCTTTCTGGACCTTGGTAAATCGATAATGAAATCCATGTTGATCAACTCCCAATTTCACTCGAGAATTTCAAATTTCTGAGCTAATCCACATGATCTATGATGTTCAACCTTGACATGCTGACAATTAGGGCACTTAGCGATGAATTCAGCAATGTCCTTCTTCATTCCATTCTTACCAATAGACTTCTTCTCTCAAGTTGTGGTACATTTTGGTGGAACTAGGATGGATAAAATGCCTGGAGCTGTGAGCTTCGGCCATGATCCTCTCTCAAATACCATCAACCTCGGGAATACACAATCTTTCTTGGTATCTCAACACCCCATCTCCCCCTTCAGAGAAAACCATTACCTTTTGCTTGTGAACTGCTTCTTTCATTGGAACATGACAGGGTCTTGGTCTTGCTTTTCCTTCACTTCTGACACTAAGGACAAAGAAGACCCATTCTGAATGTTACCCTACCTTCATTGTTCTCCTCAAGCTCCACTTCCAATCGAGCCAATCTATGAGCTTCCTTAGCCAATTCTTTCTTTCCTTCCTCTACATAGGCAGTGCTACCCATAAACAACCTGCTAAGAGTATCAACAACAATGTTAGCCTTACATGGGTTGTAGAGGATGCTCATATCATAATCCTTGAGCAACTCCAACCATCTCCGATGCCGTAGGTTGAGCTCCTTCTGATTGAATATGTATTGAGAACTCCTACGGTCAGTGAACACGTCTACATGCACTCTATACAAATAGTGATGCCAGTTCTTAAGTGTGAATACTACCACTGCCACTTGATATATTGAGTAGGATAGTTCTTCTCATGGATCTTAAGTTGTCTGGAAGGATAGGCTATCACCTTCCCTCTCTGCATTAGAACAGAACCTAGTCCAACTCTGGATACATCACAGTGTATCACAAAGTCTCCCGTACCATCGTGCAAAGTCAACACTGGTGCTATAGTCAGTCTAGTCTTTAACTCTTGGAAACACTTCTCACATTCCTCAGACCACTGAAATTTGACCTTTTTTTGAGTTAGCTTGGTTAATGGTGAAGACAAAAAAGAGAAGCCCTCAAGCAATCTACAGTAATAACATGCTAATCTCAAAAAACTTCTTATTTCCGTCGGAGAGGTGGCTCTAGGCGAGTTCTTAACCACTTCAATCTTCTGGATGTCCACCCCAATACCATCCCCCATAACAACATGTCCTAGAAAGGCCACACACATTAGCCAAAACACACACTTTGAGAACTTCGCGTATAATTCATGGTCCTTGAGAGTTTACAAAACCACTCTAAGATGATTAGAATGCTCCTCTTCATTCTTAGAATACACTACGATGTCATCAATAAATACAATCACGAATATGTCAAGATATGATCTGAATACCTTGTTCATCAAATCCATGAAAGTTGCGGGTGCATTAGTCAACCCAAAGGACATGACCAAGAAATAGAAATGGCCATAGTCCTAAAAGCTATCTTTGAAATATCACTTTCCCTTTCCTTCAACTAATGGTAACCGCTCTGAGGTCTAACTTGGAGAAGCAAGAAGCACCCTGAAGTTGGTTAAATAGATCAACTATCCTGGGGAGGAACAATTATTCTTTATTGTAACCATATTTAGTTACCGGTAGTCTATGCACATTCTGGGAGACCCATCTTTCTTATGCACGAATAGGATAGGAGCATCCCAAGAAGAGACACTAGGCCTTATGAAATCTTTCTCTAACAAGTCTTTCAATTGCTCTTGCAATTCTTTCAATTCAGCGAGGGCCATTCTTTAAGGTGGAATTAAAATGGGTTGGGTCTAGGGATAATATCAATCCCAAAGTCAATCTCCCTGTTAGGAAAGACTCCATGCAGATCCTTAGGAAACACTTCAGGGAACTCATTCACAATTCGGACTACCTCAAAAGTAGGAGACCCAACATCATCAGACTTAACTCGCACGAGATGATAATTACAACCCTTGGAGATCAACTTTATGGCTCAAAGATAAGAGATAAATTTTCCTTTATATGCAACAGAACTCTCCTTCTACTCTAAGATAGTTTCATTAGGAAATTGAAACTTAACAATCCGGGTTCTACAGTCAACAGAGGCATAACAGGCATGAAGCCAATCCATGCCAAGTATAACATCACAGTCAACCATATCTAATTCTACCAAGTCAGCCAAGGTATCTCTATGATAAATGGATACTACACAATCTCTATAAATCCTCTTAGCTAAGATAGACTCACCAGTAGGAGTGAAAACATCAAAAGGTTCAAGCAAACACTCTGGGAGAATTCCAAACTTACCAGCCACAAAGGGAGTCACAAAAGATAAAGTCGCACCCAGGTCAAGTTGTAACATCCTACATCTTACAATACTAGTAATATGCAAATGAAAAATGATATGGATTTTCAAATTAGCGCCAATTATTAAAAGTGCTTGAATCTCATGTTATAGGGTGATATGTGTGTCTAATGCTTAAGAGGATCGAGTGTATACATGTTTTGAGTCAAATTGAGGAGTTCATGGACCTAAACAAAGTGAGTGAATTGAGGTGCTTGTAGGACTTAAGAAGCTAGCAAGTGAGTCACCTACCTGCTTAGCTTAAATTTGCTAACTAAACGGAGATTAGACCCGACGTCGAATTTGTCCAAGTCCGATTATGAATAAAGTCTGTGTTAAGGGTGTAATGTTAGCTCGTGTTTTAGCATGATAAATGAACTTTATTTTCAGAACATTAATAACAAAAGGGACCAAGTATACCATAACTCACTTGGCCTAATTGGGCCCAAACTAAGTGAAGAGGAATTCAACTTTGAGAACCATTTAGGACCAAGTGTAAGGGACAAGCTGCTGCATCACAAGGTTATTAATATGTGTTAATATATGGTGAAAATTTCAAAAGAAAGTCGTCCAAAATGTCTTTAAAAGGGCTCAAAAATAGCTCCTTAATTCATTTCACTTTGGAACAAATTTTCAGCTTTCCTAAAGACACTTTTTCTCTCTTTATTTCAGTTCACAAGGCAGCCTACACAACGCTCTAAGGTTCTTGAAGAAAACCTAAACCTTGAAGGCTAAGGTGAGTGGAAATATCCATGTATTTGTTATACTTATCCCATGACAAACAAGAAGTATATGCTAGTTATGTTTGTGCTGAAATTTTGGATAGCATGTGTCTTAAGGATTTGTGAACATTTTTGTTGTTCAAGAGGATTTTATCTTCTTGGTTGGCTGAATTATGAAGAAAGACTTATGTTTTTAGCAAGGTGTAGTTTGCTAGTGATGTAACTTAGCCGCTGCACCACTTTTACAATCCATAAATGTGAGTCCTTATAGGATATCGCAATTGTATTCTTAGTATGAACTTGTAGGCATCAGATGGATGGAAGGCTATTGCCTCACGTCCTTCATGACTGCTTTGGTACTATTGTAAGACTTTTGTAAGTCTTGTTTTATGTAATTATTTATTTAGGATAGTTTGGTTAAAGTTGCAACAGGTTTGGGCTTGTCGAAGTCAAAATGGGGCAAAGGAACGTAACTTTATGCCACCTATTTGTGTGTTGCATAGAATTATTATGTGTTGTGCTTTATGGGTTGTTGTAAGAGTATTATGGCACTATAATATGCTACATATGATATATATCTATATCTATATATATATATATATATATATATATGAAAGTGTATTAGAAAATGCGATTAAGGGCGGAAAAGTTGAAAGAATACGCTCGGTTTATAAATACTCATTTGTTGCCCATATGTTGTTTTTTATGAGATTGGGCTGCTAATATGTATCGTTTGGATGCTAATGCTAGTTTTATCACCTACTATATTATATATAAATATTTGGAAGAAGGAAAGATTATCTCGAGGTAATAGCGAGGTCGTACAGTGAGGTATGTAAGGATATTTGATTTAGTATTACTTGGCATGAAATCTAGATTCTTCCTTGGCACATAAAGGCACTTACCAACTCTGACATAACTATTAAATGTCTATCCGCTCTTTCACATGTTCATATTCTCCCATACATAGTCACTTTTAAATCTGCATACATACTTGGATACCTAGATACACGAATTCATTCTACTAAATAAAATTCATGTGTTGTTCTACCTCTTATGCATTTCATTATTTGTGTAACTTACTTCTTTCATTGTGATGTTGTATTTTGTGATAATTTACATGTCATATGTTATATCTATAGTCCTACAGCTCCAATATTACAACCACCAAAAGAATCATCTCAAAGGTAATTGAAAGATAAAGTAAAGTATATTGCTTATGAATTGTGGGAACCTGAGGGATGGAAGAATCACCTAGCCAGGGTCGATCCTATCATGAGGTGTAGCCCAAGAGGTTAAAGAAAAAGCCTAGCCAGGGCTGATCCCAATATAGATTTACCACTGATCATCTAGTCATTTGTATTACATACTATGCACAGACTATACAGTAAAGGTAAAGTAATAAAAAGAACATAAAGCATATGACCCCAAGGTATAACTGAAGGTGGTCTCTTATCCTACACTAGTGCATAGTCTCATTTGAGTTGTTACTTCATATCCAGTATTTCTTGGCTTGCATATTCAGTACATTAACTCGTATTTATGTCCCTTATAGGGGACCTGCATTTCATGTTGCAGGTACAGGTGCTAGTAGATCTCCCTAGTAGGAGTACTGGATATCCAGTTGTTGTTACCAAGCTCCAGGTTACTTCGGAGCTTTGTGTGTCTAGAGCTTATATTTTTGTATTATATAGTTAGTCGAGGTGGGGCCTTTCTTGACCCTTATCAGATACGTTTCCTTATCTAGAGGCTTTGTAGACTATGTAAACTAAAGTATGGTCATATCCAATCCTTTAGACACCGTGGCCCCAAGGGCCTAGCCATATGCATTTCCTTTTGGCTTGTTATTACTTTCTACTTTCATAAAGGCATGTTGAATGTAGAAATCCCTCATAATATGTATAGAAAGTGCATAGATATAGGTTGGATCTCCTGGCCTTATTGGCCACGGGTGCCAGTCCGCCTTAATGGGACTTTGGGCATGACAAAAGTGGTATCAGAGTAGGTCATCCTATGGAGTCTACAAACTCATGTCTATGTAGAGTCTTGTTTATCAATGTGTTTGTGCACCACATTTATAAGAAGAAGGCTACGGGGCATTTAAGAGTTGTTACTTTCTTTTCGTTCTTTAGATCGTTCCATAGAGCTAAGTGTAATAGGTGGATTATGTCTAACTCCTAAATTGTTCTGTATAGCACGAATGCCAGAAACCAGGCAAAACAAAGGTAAAGGGAAGGGAGTAGAACTGGTGGTTGGTATACCCAGTCAGGTGAGACAACGAAATGAGGTTCAAGAAGAGTCTCTGTCACAGACATCTCCCACTCCTCCAGCTCCCGATGAAACCGGAAGTAGTGAAATTCCCCAGAATCACCTATTGATGCTACCGTGCAGGATCTGAGAAATGCAGTCCAACCATTGACTCGTATAGTTGCTGGCCAAGGTCAAAGGTAGGAAGATCCAGTTATAGGTGCAGGTGGTGTGAATAGGGAAGTTGGCACGAGGATATGTGATTTCCTTAATTTGAACCCTCCATCCTTTACTGGGTCAGATCCTAATGAAGATCCCCAATACTTTATTGATAAGATTCAATGCACTTTAGATATTATGTATGTGAGTGGTACAGAAGCTGTCGAGTTAGCGACATATAGGTTGAAGGGTATGGCTATATTGTGGTATGAAGTTTGGAAGCAATCTAAGGGTATAGATGCACCTCCAACTACCTGGAAGGAGTTCAAAGAGGCATTTCTTGACCATTACTTTCCATTAGAAATCTGAGAGTCCCGTGCAGATCATTTCTTAAATCTCCACCGAAGGAATATGAGCGTGAGGGAGTATAGCCTTCAATTTAATTCCCTGGCCTGGTATACTTCTAATGTAGTTGCTACTATGGCAGATAGAGTTCATTGATAGGTGGATAGATTGGATACGTATCTGGTCAGAGACTGTACCATTGCTTCTTTGAACATAGACAAGGATATAGCGAGAATGCAAGCTTTTGCACAGAAATTGGAGGATCAGAGGTAAAGGAGAAGGACACAAGAGTTGGAAAGGGCGCAGTCCAAAAGGTCCAGATCTACAGGGCTGTTTGCATCACCCCAAGGTGAGCTTAGGCCTCGATATTTTAATAGACCTCCTAGGCCATCATCCTCCTACTCTACACCCACTGCCCCGCTACAACTTCAAGGGTCTAGAAGTAATCAGTTTGGTCAATGAGGTGAGGGACATGGAGCACGGACAACAGGATATTCAGCAAGTCAGCAAATGACTCCTAGGCAACCTTATAAACAGTGTGGAAGAAGTCATTCAAGTATGTGTCTTCTTGGGACAGCACTTGTTATTGGTGTGGTGCGTCAGGGTATATGATAAGAGATTGCCCGAGGAGATGCATGGGTGATATAGCACAACCTACTGGATCAGCTATTGCATCATCATCGTCAGCTCCTCCATTAGGTAGAGGTCATACAACAGCGGCTAGAAACAGCCCAAAATCATCATAAATCATATAGAGAGGACTGGAATTCTCAATAGGTGATTGGCTATTTTTAAAGGTGTCTCCAATGAAAAGGGTTATGAGATTTAGTATGAAAGGAAAATTGAGCCCATGTTACATAAGGCCATATCATATTACTAAGAGGTTCGGGCAAGTTGCATATAAACTAGAGCTACCCCAAGAGCTTTCAATGGTTCATCCAGTTTTTCATGTCTCAATGCTTTGAAAATGCATAGGTGACCCATCCCATGTCGCTCCTATTGAGGACATGTAGGTTATAGAAGATCTCACATATGAAGAGGTACCTAATGCTATTCTATCAAGTTAAGAAGCTTAAGGAATAATGAAATAGCTTTAGTGAAGGTACTTTGGAGGAACCAAGTAGCAAAAGAAATAACATGGGAGGCCGAGGATGAGATGAAATTAAAATAACCTTACTTAATTGAAGCTAAAGAGGAAGTCCAACATGCATAATTGGGACACTAATAGGTACGTGTGATTGAATACTTAGTGTGTTGTCAAACGTTTGTGTAAATAAAGGTGTAAACTTGGTTAAGCTAATCAATTGTGCTAACATTCGAGTATGAATGTTCCTACGGGGGAGGATGTAACACCCACATCTTACAATACTAGTACTATGCAAATGAAACATGATATGGCTTTTCAAATTAGCGCCAATTTTTAAAAGTGCTTGAATCTCATGTTATAGGGTGATATGTGCGTCTAACGCTTAAGAGCGTCTAGTGTATACATGTTTTGGTCAAACTGAGGAGATCACGGCACTAAAAAAAGTGAGGGAGTTGAGGTGCTTGTAGGATTTAAGAAGATAGCAAGTGAGTTACCTACTTGCTTAGCTTAAATTTGCTAACTAAATGGAGACGAGGCCCGATGTCGAATTTGTCCAAGTCCGATTATGAATAAAGTCAATGTTAAGGATATAACTTTAGCCCATGTTTTAGCATCATAAATGGACTTTGTTTTCATCCCAAGATGAATAATAAAAGGGCCCAAGTACACCACAAAACACTTGGCTAATTGGGCCCAAACTAAGTGAAGAGAAATTTGGAAAGCCAAGGCCCATCAACTTTGAGACCCATTTAGGCTCAAGTGTAAGGTCAAAGCTGTTGTATCACAAGGTTATTAATATGTGTTAATATGTGGTGAAAAGATCAAAAGAAAGTAGGCCAAAAAGACTCTTTAAAAGGGCTCAAAAAAATCTCCTTAATTCATTTCACTTTGGAACAAATTTTCAGCTTTCCTAAAGACTTTTTTTTTCTCTCTTTATTTCACTTCACAAGGCATCCTACACAACCCTTTAGGGTTATTGAAGAAAACCTGAACCTTGAAGACTAAGGTAAGTAGAAATTTCTACATATTTGTTATACTTATCCCATGACAAACAAGAAGTATATGCTAGTTATGTTTGAGCTAAAATTTTGGACAACATGTGTCCTAAGGATTATTGTGAACTTTTCTTGTTGTTCAAGAGGATTTTGTCTTCTTGGTTGGCTGAATTATGAAGTAAAACTTATGTTTTTAACAATTTTTAGTTTGTTAGTGATGTAACTTAGCTTTTGCACCACTTTTACAGTCCATAAAAGTGAGTCCTTATAGGATATCGCAATTGTGTTTTTAGTACGAACTTGTGGGCTGATAGATGGAAGGTTGTTGCCTTACGTCCTTCATGACTTCTTTGGTACTATTTTAAGACTGTTTTAAGCCTGTTTTTATGTATATATGTGTTGAGGTTAGTTTGGTTAAAGTTGGAACAGGTTTGGGATTGTCAATGTCAAAATGAAGCAAAGGGATGAAACATTATGCTACCTATTTGTATGTTGCATAGAATTGTTATATGTTGTGGTTTGTGGGCTTTAGTAAGACTACTATGGCACTAGAATAGGCTACACATGATATGTATATGAGAATATGTATTAGAAAATACGATTAGGGGCATAAAGATTGAAAGAATACGCTCGGGTTATAAATACTATCTTGTTGCACGTATGTTGTTTTTTATGAAATTGGGCTACCAAGATATATTGATTAGCTGCTAATGCTAGTTTTATTACGTAATATGTTGTATATAAATATCTGGAGGAAGGGAAGGTTATCTCGAGGTAATATCGAGGTCGTACAGCGAGGTATGTAAGGCTACTCGATTTCATATTACTTGGCATGAAATTCAAATTCTTCCTTGACACATAAAGGCACTTACCAACTCCGACATAACTATTAACTATGTATCCACTCTTTCACATGTTCATATGCTCCCATATATAGTCACCTTTAAATCTGCATACGTACTTGGATACGAATATACATGAATTTGTTCTACTAAATAAAGTTCATGTGTTGTTCTACCTCTTATGTATTTCATTATTTGTCTAACTTACTCTTTTCATTGTGGTGTTGTCTTTTGTGATTATTTACATGTCATATATTGTATCTACAGTCCTATAGCTCCAATATTATGACTACCAGAAGAATTATCTCAAAGGTAATTGAAAGATAAAGTAAAGTATATTGCTTATGGATGGGTGGTAACCCGAGGGGTGGAAGAATCACCTAGTCAGGGTCGATCCTATCACCGGGTGTAGCCCAATGGGTTAAAGGAAAAGCCTAGCCAGGGCCGATCCTGATATAGATATACCACTGATCAACTGGTCATTTGTATTATATACTGTGCACATACTATACAGTAAAGGTAAACTAATAAAAAGAACATAAAGCATATGATCTCACAGTATAACTGAAGGTGGTCTCTTCTCCTACACCAGTGCATAGTCTCATTTGAGTTGTTACTTCATATATAGTATTTTCTGACTTATATATTCAGTACATTATCTCCTACCGGCGTCCCTTACGGGGGACTTGCATTTCATACTACAGGTACAGGTGCTAGCAGATCTCCCTAGTAGGAGTACTGGATATCCAGTTGTTGTTACCAAGCTCCAGGTTACTTCAGAGCTTTGTGTGTCTAGAGCTTATATTTTGGTATGATATAGTTAGTCGAAGTGGGGCCTGTCCTGACCTTTATCAGATACTTTCATTATCTAGAGGCTTTGTAAATTATGTAAACTAAAGTGTGGTCATGTCTCATACTTTTAAAGGCATGTTTAATATAGATATCCCTCATAAAATA
>JAOTQR010115577.1:0-24961 GCA_025774065.1 Solanum ossicruentum | reverse complement strand
CCTATCTTTGCTCAGGAATGAAGGATGAATTTTCGAGCAAAGAAAGTTGACGAAGTAGCTGATTTTATCCGACCGATGGAATATTATTGGAGGGACCGGATAAAACAAAAGGGGTTGTGAAAAATATTATGGCCGAGACATTGGTTTCAAGTCATCTACATATCTTTGGTTATACGAGAATCAGGCCGTGTGTAGTTCTGAATTTAGGAACGAATGAAGTTCCTAAAAATAAAAGTAACAGTGAGGATCTTGAAGTGGAAATGATAGTGGCTTGAATTGGGAAGATTGAGGTGGCACGAAAAGTGAGAATACATGATAGGGTTCGGATGGTAATAGTAGAGTGAGAGCAGCGGATAGTACGAACAGTGAGGGAGGAAAATCCAAGGTTTTATTGTGAGAGGCATGTCTTTGAATCAGACGGCCTAAGCTTTGAAACTCTACAAAATCTACGATCTGTAACTTTAAAAATACTAGATAAAATGGTTAGAGCGCATATCAAAATAGTGAAATAAATTTGTAAACGTGATGCAAGTTCCCACTTATACCATGAAATTTTCCATAAGATGATAAGGATGACGTCTTAGGCTATGATGTCTGGGGCCATGCTAATCGTAAATTATATTCTCAGGTCGTGAAATGATGATCGTGGGCATGAAAAATGATACCTTTGGACGATGACACCTTCGAATTATGATAATCATAGATTAAATCCCTAGGCCATGAAATGATGTTCTTAGGTTATAAGGGATGATGCCTTTGGACCATGAAAGCTCACGGGCATGATAACTAGAAATTAAATCCCTAGGCCATGATATGACGTCCTTGTGTCATGGAAAAGAAATGATGCTCTCGGACTATGACGAATTAAGGCTAACATATTCCATGCAATTTTTGGGTCAGTATCATGTAAAATGTAACTTTCAGGTATTTGTGCAAACTTTTTCGGGCTAATATCAAAAATATAATTTCGAGCACATGTAATTTTCGGGAAAAAATAATGTAAAATAGTTTTTCGGGCATATGCAATTCTTGGGCACATGTAATTTTTGGGGCAAAATAATGCAAAATAGTTTTTCGGGAACATGCAACTTTTGGGCACATGTAATATTCAGGCCAAAATAATACAAAACAATTTTTCGAGCACATGTAATCTTCGGGACAAAATATGTAATGCAATTTGATGGGTCAAAATAATGCACTTTTCAGGGACATGCAATTTACAGGCACATGTAATTTTCGAGCCAAAGTAATACAAAACACTTTTTTAGGGACATTCAATTTTCGAGCACATGTAATATTCGGGCCAAAATAATGCAAAACAGTTTTTTGGGAACATGCAATTTTCGGGGTGAAACAATGTAATGCAACGTCTCAGGTAAATATCATGCAAAGTGCAATTCTCGTGAACAATGCAATGCAAAGCATAGTATAGAGTAATATTTTGTCTTACTGTAATGATGATGGTTCAAGAGCTATTGAGATGTACGTCTGCTTTTCTGCATCCAAAGAAAAAATGTCAGTTTATAAAGAGGGAAGGTTGATCTTTCTTTCATCACGGCCAGTGTGCTCCATTTGTTGATGTACAAACTCTTCTCGGGGGTC
Organism: Solanum ossicruentum; assembly: GCA_025774065.1. NCBI lineage: Eukaryota > Viridiplantae > Streptophyta > Magnoliopsida > Solanales > Solanaceae > Solanum > Solanum ossicruentum. The sequence continues at coordinate 23,359 of JAOTQR010115577.1, read as the reverse complement.
GCCTTGGGCAAGATGCTACCGCATTTGGATTTTTGAAAGCAATATGTATATAAATATTATATAGGTATATATTTCTGAAAACATTGGAAAGATGAAACAATTGATAATTTATAAATGATGTTGAATCTTTGATAGTGGCACATTTTGAGACGAATCCAACGTCCAATTGAGGAGGTCTTTTCGAACCTTGGCTTTCCTTTGTGAATTCGTCGTTGCCTGTCATGAATTTTTGAGCTCGTATAAAAAATTTGCCCTAATTTGTGATCAAAATGGGGAATAAAGTTTTTTAATGTGATAAGACCAAACTCCATAGGAGCGCATACGTATCTTTCTTAAATGAAAATTAGGTCTGACGTAGTTCCAAATACAAAGGGCATAAGATAAATTTAAATATAATATCTTTTCACAGCATCTGAGTTGATAGGTCTGGGCTAGATTTCGCCATCCATTTCTGCAAGTATGAGCGCTCCTCCGGTCAATACATGATTGAACATGTACGAGCCTTGCCAATTTGGTGCGAACTTGCCCTTGGCTTCATCTTGATTAGGAAAGATTCTCTTCAAGACCAAATGTCCAGGCGAGACATACCTCGATTTGACCTTCTTGTTAAATGCTCGAGTCATTCTATTTTTGTACAATTGTCCATGGCAGATGGCATTGATCCTTCTTCTGTTTATTAGTTCCAATTGTTCAAACATACTTCATACCCATTCAATGTCAGTCACTTCTATTTCTTGAATGATTCTCAGAGATGGTATCTCAACCTCGGCAGGAATTACTGCTTCATTACCATAAACCAGAAGTAAGGTGTTGCTCCAGTAGAGGTTTGAATGGTAGTACGATACCCCAATAGCGCAAATGGTAGCTTCTCATGCCATTGCTTGTGGTTGTTGATCATTCTCCGCAGTATCCTCTTGATGTTCTTATTTGAAGCCACTACTACTCCATTCATTTGCAGTCTATAACATGGTGGAATTTTGATGGCTGATCTTAAATTAATCACAGGCCTCCCTCATCAAATTGCTATTGAGATTTGCGCCATTATTGGTGATTATTGTCTCAAGTACTCCAAACTGACAAATGATGTTGTTCTTGACGAAATCATTGATGACCTACTTAGTGACAGACTTATAAGATGTCGCTTCAACCCATTTGGTAAAATAGTCAATTGTCACAAGAATAAATCTGTGTCTATTTGATGTCGCTGGCTCGATGGGACCAATAACATCCATGCCCCAAGTTGGGAAAGGCCAGGGTGAGTTAGTGACATGAAGCATTGGGAGGAACTCAGATCATATCTATATGGGTGAGTTAGTGACATGGAGTTCATTGGGAGGAACTCAGATCATGTCTGCATGGGTCTGTCATGATGACACTTCTGAACATAGCGAATGCAGTCTGTTTCCATGGTCAATCAAAAATTGCCTATTCTGAGGATCTTTTTTGCAAGGGTGAAGCCATTCATATGCAGGCCACATGTTCCTACTTGAATCTCCTCTATAAGTATGGATGCTTCCTAAGCTCCAACGCACCTCAGCAAACCCAGATCGGGAGTCCTCCTATATAAGAGTTCTTTATTTAAGAAGAATTGATTTGCTAGCCTCCTCATTGTACAATTTTGGATTTTTGTTGCATCCTCTGGGTAACTACCGCTTTTCAGCATATCCTTGGATATCATCATACCATGGCTTCCCGTCCAGTTCTTCTTCCACGTGAAAGCAATATGTATGCTACTCGTGTATATGAATGCGAATAGGATTAATGTAATTCTAATTAGGGTGCCAAATCATGGAAGATAATGTTGCCAAAGTGTCTGCAAACTCATTTTGGATCGTGGAATGTGTTTGAATTCCACCTTGGTAAATCCCTTGCAAAGCTTTTGCACGCAGTCCAAATATGGCAAAAGGTTTCAACTTATTGTCGCACATTCACCTTATACCTGATGAATCAGCAAATCTGAATCCCCTATTGCCAAAATCTCTTGGACATCCAAATCGATTGCTAATCGAAGACCCAAGATGCAAGCTTCATATTCAACCATGTTGTTAGAGCAATGAAATCTGAGCTTTGCAGATGCTGGATAGTGTTGACCTGTTGGTGAGACCAAAGCAGCCCCGATGCTTGATCCATTGAGATTCTTGGCTCCGACAAAAGCATCTCCAACCATTGTATTCTTCAAATGTCTTCTCCTACGAAGGATATCTCTTCATCATGAAAGTAAGTCTTCAGAGGCTTGTATTCTTCAGCCATAGGATTTTTTGCTAGATGATCGGCTAAGCTTGTGCCTTCACCATTTTTTCTGTGAATAGACTATGTCGAATTCACTCAGCAATATCTGCTACTTGGTTAATTTACCTGTGGACATGGGTTTTTGAAAGATGTACTTCAAAGGATCCATCCTTGAGATCAAATATATCGCGTGTGCTAAAAGATATTGTCGCAACTTTTGGGCCACCCAGGTCAAAGCATAACATGTTCGTTCAAGCAAGGAGTATCGAGATTCATATGATGTAAACTTCTTACTCATATAGTAGATTGCCAGCTCTTTCCTCCCCGTTTCATCATGCTATCCGAAAATGCACCCAAAAAGCATTATCCATGATCGAATGGTATAGTAGCAAAGGCCGGCCAAACTCAGGAGGGACCAGTATAGGAGGATTGGACAGATATTCCTTGATCTTGTCAAATGCTTCTTGACATTCTGGTGTCCATTTGATAGCAGTGTCTTTCTTCAACAGCTTGAGGATTGGTTCATAGATAATGGTGGACTGGGCTATGAAATGACTAATGTAGTTGAGTCTGCCCAAGAAACTCATCACTTCTTTCTTGCTCTTTGGAGGAAGGAGATCACGATAGCCTTAATTTTTGCCAAATCCATCTCTACACCTCTACGAATGACAACAAAACCCAACAACTTCCCGACAGGAACTCCAAAAGCATATTTTGTAGGATTCAACTTCAAGTTGTTTCTTCGTAGCCTGTCAAAGAATTTCTGAAGATCAACTAAATGGTCACATCCCTTGCCTAATTTGATAATGATATCGTCCATATAGAACTCAAAATTTATTTATGAATCATATCATGGAATAGAGTGGTTATGGCTCTCATGTAGGTAGCCTTAGCATTCTTTAGTGGCATCACCTTATGATTATAAACACCCCAAGGTGTTATGAAGGCCGTTTTCTCAGCTTCATCCTCATGCATCTTCATCTGATGGTAGCCAACAAAGTAATCCACGAATGATTGTGTTTCATGCTTAGCATAGTTCTCTATTAGGATGTGTATTTTTAGGATTGGAAAATCATCTTTAAGGATGGCCTTGTTGAGGTCTTGATAATCCACGTAGACTCTAACTTTGCCATCTTTCTTAGGTACATGCATGATGTTGGCGATCCAGGTTAGATACTTTGTTACCTAAAGAATTATGGCCTCCAACTGCTTTGATACTTCTTCCTTGATTTTCAAACTCAGATCAGGCTTGTATTTTCTAAGCTTCTACTTCACCAGTGGACAGTCTGGATCAGTGAGAAACTGATGGACTACTATTTAAGTGCTCAACCCTGTCATGTCTGCCTAGGACCAAGCAAAGACATCCTTGTTATTTTTCAAGAGGTGGATGTAGTCTCTTTTCTTTTCCTCAAACATGTGAACGCTAATTCGTGTTTCTTGAACCATTTCCGAATCACCCAGATTTACCAACTTTGTTTCCTCTAGATTTTCTTTAGGATTTTCCTCAAACTCCTCAATGTTTCTAGCGACTTCCTCATACTCCTCATCTTCACCTATCACCTCTGTCTCAGCTATATTATTTGTGCAGTATCATTATGTGCCACAGTTTCAGATTCAACATTATTAAAAAGTAATTTTTTTGAAAGATACAACAAAGTAAAATAAAATAACATCAGTAATAAGTAAATGAAAATTTCATTATTTCAAAAGGCATACCCAAAGTTTGAGTTTATTAATATGCAAAATATTAAAGTGAAATGACAGTCTTTATTTTAAAAAATATAGAATGACAAAGTCTTTATTTGGAAAAGCATAAAGGAAAGTGAAAATTTTCCATCGCTACCTAAGTGCACGATGTGGTATGGATAGGGTAGTGGTCCAGCTGTTGATGATGGTCTCCATGGCCTCGTTCTGCATCGGGGCTTTCTCCTCCTCTTCATTGATTATGACATTGCAGCTTCGTTCTTCTACTTCAAATAGGGACAAACCTTGAAACCCATTCAGCAAATCTTCAATATCATTATTCATGAACCCCACAGATTGAAAAGTCTGGTGCATGAGTGATAAGGGACTTGGTAGAGGATAATAGCTCCCAGCCGAAAATGGTTTCCAATCAAGATATTCTTCCGTAGTGTAAGCTTATCCCAAACCAAAAGTGGTTGAATGGCATAAAGGCTTTATAGGCTCGGTGATTCCTTGCAGTCTGGCTCCTAGACCCTTTCCTTGCTCGTAACCTTAATTTAGCACCATGCTTATTACGTCCATTATTTTTGCCTCCTCTTCTTCCACATCTTCTTCTCTACCAAATCTTTCCTGGCCCCAAAAGGGAAGTCCTCTATTAGGAATAAATTCCTCATGCTTTCTAGTAAGTCCTTTTCTTCATCTAGATCATTCTCGAGGAACCTGGCAGATTAGAAGGTTTGATATAATGATGGAAGAAGGTGTTGTAGCTCGAAGTCTAATGCCCCTATTCTTATGGGTACTTTTCCTTTATAACATAAACTGATGGTATCATTCTTAAAATGCTGAGAGATTAGATCGAGCATACCCTAAAGTCAGGCCCCTAACCCCTTGCTTGGTTCATAACCTAACCATAGTAGCATGCTCAAAATCTTTTGGCTATACCATGGCTTTGGCTCAATATCTCCTACCAATTCGACCATGTGGAACATTTCTTCGTTCATATGACCTTGCCCTTCAACAGCATAAACGGGATGCCCCTTCTCTCCATGCACCAATACCTCTTCGTGCTCCTATTCAAACTTTAGGCATTGATGGAGGGTGGATGGCACTACTCCATCCATGTGAATCCATGGGCATCCGAGCAACAGATTATATGAAGCAGGAATGTCCATCACTTGTTAGGCAATAGGGAAGATTGCTGGACCAATAGTCATATCCAGAGCTATCTCTCTTATAGTGTCCCTTTGGGAGCCGTCTAAGGCCTTCACATTCATCTTGTAAGTTTGAATCCTTGCCAAATCCGTATCTAACCTTGAGATGGTGCCAAGTGGGTAAATATTCAATCCGAAACGTGGGTGGACCAGAGCCTTGGTAATCACCCTATTTTTATATTGGGTGGTGATGTATAGGGCTCAGTTATGGGTGGTCCCTTCAGGCGGGAGTTCATCCTTGTGGAAGGATATATTATATGCCTCGAACATTTGCCTAACTATGTGAGCCATTTCTCCTACGGTAATGTTAGACGGAACATAGCCCTCATTCAACACTTTCATCAAGGCCTTCTAGTGAAGTTCCGAAGTCTGCAAGAGGGACAAAATGGAAACTTAAGCAGGTATCTTACTGAACTTCTTAGTGACAGAGTACTCTTTGGCTTGTAATTTCTTCCATACACCACTCTTTTCTACTTCTATGACATGAGGCTTGGTCTTGTTCGATCTTGCTTGAGTCATGGGTTCTAAGGTGTATATCCATCCTGAGCGGGTTACCCCCGGGAAATATCAACCTCTTCTACTTATTCTTTTCCTTGTCATAGCTCCAAGGAATGGTGTGAGTGTCAAAGCTTGTTTGAGAAGCTTTTGTGACTATAAAAGGAGTTTTGAATGTAGCAACTTCTACGTGAAACGGTTTGCGCCCTTGTACTACAAAAGGAGCTATGACAGCAACTAACACATCTTGCTCTACCAACCATATGGATCCTTCTAAATTTACTGATTCACCTACTTCCAGCATGTTCACCTGATGATTAGGAAATGGGTTACTGGACACTTGGGCGCGGGTTCTTTGAATTGGATGGTCTTGGAGTCTGAGTTTTTGAATCTTATCTAGCAGGGGTTGACAAACCTCTGTGATATGTCCTTTCATTCCAGAATGATAGGTTCATACCTTGTTGGCATCATACCATTTGTCTTGGGTATCTACAGGTAAAGCAGGGTTTGGTGTGATATAACCAACTTATTTGAGTCTTTAATAGAGTTGGACAATAAGTTTATCTAGAGGAGTGTAGGTTTTAGTGGGCCTTTTTTCAAAGTTGGGACGGTTTTGGTAATTTGGTTGCTGAGGATATTGTGGTGGCAGAGAAGGGGTTTGACAGTATGTTGTTGGGTGTTATAGACAGGATATGTGGGTTGTTAGTATTGTGGAGAGGGGGTTTGCTAGGGAGTATATGTTGGGTAAGGAGAGTAAGGTGATGTGGGATAGTGAGGGAGAGGTATGGTTGGAATTTATGGTTTAATGGGGCTTTTATGAGCTAGCACGACCGCACCCACTTCCTTCTTTTTATTCTTCGGCAAGCTTCCAGATTGCAGTGCTTTGTTAGTGGCTCGAAGGGCCTCCAGGTTTATGATGGTACCATTCTTAATACCCTCTTTAATTTTTTCTACTAACGTGATGATGTCAGCAAAACTTTTCTCCGCAATGAGCATCATCATGTCATAATATTGAGTCTCCTACGCACGAATGAAGCAGTCTTTCATTTGAGACTCATCCACGGGGGGGTCTGGCCCTAGCAGCCTCAAACCTCCATCTTACAGCATAATTTCTGAATGTCTCACCAGGCTTTTTCTTTAGATTCTGGATATAGAACCTATTGGGAACATTCTTTGTGTTGAAATGGAATCGGTCCATGAAGTCGGATGCCATATCTACCCAACTTGACCATTTGTGTGTGTGATGGTCAAATAGCAAGTCAGGGCTTCCCCTGTGAGACTTTTCATGAATAGCTTCATCCTAACCCTTTCATCTTTTCCAACCCCAGGGAGCTTGTCATAATACATGCGCAAGTGGGCTTTTGGATCACCAATTTCATTGAAAATTCAAATATTGGAGGTTTGTACCCTTCAGGCAGTTCCACATCAGGGTGTAGTTACAAATCCTCATATCTTAATCTATCTACCTTTTTGGTTTCTTCGATATGTTGCGTGCGATTAATCAAGCTATCCTACTTCTCGACCATGGATTTGATCAACATGTCCTTTTGGGTGGATTTTGATTTGTAGTAGTCGTAGGTATAAGGAACAGATTTGACACATATAGGATTTTGGTTATGGTTTCCAGGAGCATGAGCATATGAGGTGTTGATGGTAGGCTTGGGAGGTAGGATTGGGTTGTGGTTAGCATTCTGAGGGTACAATGTTGGTTCAGAAGGGCCTGCGTGATACGGATTTTGTAGGTGATGGGTGGGAAGTTGAGCATTTTTTGGTGGAAAATTAGTGGGTTTTGGTGGTATTTGCAGAGTGGGTTGTGCAATTAGGGGTGTACCTTGAGTAGTAGTGGCTTGCTCTTCCATGTTAGTCCCGAAAGGGGTGCCGAGTGAAATGGATAACTTAGCTAGATTTCTCATACTTGCCATTTCTTCTTCGAGTTCTAAAATCTTTTGCTATAATCTCAACACCAAATCAGTAGAGTGGGCCCCTCTATCAGAGTTCTCATTATTGTTGTTGTCATTCGCCATCTTATCTTTCTTCTTCTTGTCCTGGCGTTTGAGTAGCGAAGGAGGAGGAGCCCTTTTTGATGTCGTGTAATAGGCCAAAATGTGCGAACAAATCAACCTTAGGAAAGGGGAAAACAAAACCAACAAAACCTTGTTAGAGGTTAGGACAATAGGAACAAACAAACACGTATTTTGACAAAACAATCGCCCTAAAATACAAGGGACCTCATTGAGCCAGAGGTGGGCCTAATACGACAAACAAGTGGTTCATGATAGTTAATCCAAGCCTTAACTTGTCAATTAAAGTTAAGAGATAGAGGTAAAGTAAGGTAAGCAAATTGTTTTGGAACATTACATCATAGGAAAAAAAATTAACTTTTGAAAAATAAAACCTAAGGGGGGAAAGGATAACAAGAGGGGAAAATAACTAGAACATTAAAAAAAACTTCATATATGAGGGTCTCCGCATGCTGGGACGATCTACTCTCTTATCTCCGGGGTGATATTGTAATCCTTGTTCAGTAAGTTTGGGGCCTAAACTCTCTCCCTCAGGTCCTTGTACCCTTGATGCCCTCATTGATTCAGATCTACTTTCTCAGCATCTTCCAAAATCCACACATAATACTCAGGCGTGCAATAAGGGAGATCTTATTGAAGGACAAGGGTTAATATTCTTTCCCACCTCCTACATATATTATGCACCTGTGGAATCTCCTCTCCAAACTCATACTCAGACAAAGTCATGTTGGATTGCAAAGGAATGACTTGAATAAGGCGAAATTGTTTAAGTACTCGCAAAGGGGCATAAGGTTGGACCCCTTTCAGGCCGATGAGCTCAATGTAGTAAAACTCATCTCCTCTTACTATTGCACATGATTCCTCTTACTATTGCACATGATGGTTACAACCAATAGTATTTCCACTGGATGTTGTCACCAGATAGACCTCTCATGAATCAAAACCACTCCTCGACACATATCGGTGTGATGAATCTATGCATTCTTGATGGGTGGGTGTGAATTTTGCTTCCCACCCATCCAGAATCTCTATCAGATTTCCCCTTTTATAAATGTATTCAACTGCCCATAGCTGTAATAGGAAATTGCACCCCTCAAAGAACCTCTTACCTCGAACACATTTGGACAATGCCCTTATTAGTTCTTCTAATATCATGGGCACGATGGTGTTCCCTCTAACATCTATTCCTTTAGCTAAAGTGCGTACGACATAGATTAGGCAGGTGTCTATTTTTCCATCTTCTCTAGGGAAGACTAGAGTGCCTAATAGTGCTCCGCAAAGGCATTCACGTGATGCACCTCCCACTTTGTTGCTGAATAGGATAACTCACTCTTAAAGTTTTCATGACTATATTGGTCACTATAGTGAGCATATATGTAATCCAATAAAATCCATTTAAAATCCAAGAAAACTAGCTTAGGCTTGTACAATAAGCCCAAATTCTTCATGAACTTCTTTGGAGTTTGTCTATGGGGGACGATTATATCCCAATAGGGTAAGTCAGTGAACCCACCAATCTCCTCAATTGTGGGTGTTAACTCAAAGCCATGAAATTTGAAGACAGTCCTAGCAGAGTCCCAAAATTTTAGCAGCTATTTGATCAAACAGCGATCCGAAATAATGTATATCTGATATGTCATCCCTCATAAAAGCCGAGCAACATCTATAGCACGATACTGCTTAATGTTTTCCTACCATCTTCGAAGTTTGTGATCTGCACCCACTACCATCTGAGTATTGGCAAAGTTTGGAGAAGCCATCAAGTTCTTTCTGCACACAAACAAAGAAAAGAAAAGTTCTAAGCTCAATTTTAACAAAATTTAGGCTTGGATTAAACTGTCATGACCATATAGACACATAATATGCATTATTTCATCTTGGAGGGTGATTGGACCCTCTAGACTTAACAGGATGCCTACTATTATGTAGATTGACCCAGTGGGGCCAAACTACCTAGGGCTTATACATGCAAGACTTAAACTTTGGGGTGGATAGCTCTATCCTAGGTTTCTAAAGAGTGGGTTAGACATGGACTGGGTATTCCTATGTGAAAAGCACGTGGTTCAATGGTAGAAGGACTATCTGTCATTCACCATGCAAGCGCTTACTCTCTAAAATTTAGGTTTGCAGAGAAGACAAGAGAAGTGCAAAGGCACTACATCACCATAGAAGAAAAAGAAGAAGGTCTCAATTGGGGGAATGTATGAGCGGAATGACAGTTCATATCAAAACAGTAACATTTAGCAATTAAGGTAAATAAATAATATAAAGCAGTAAATAAAGGGAGGGGAGTTAAATTAGTAGGGATAAGGGAGGGGATGTTAGAAGAAATGTTAGAAGGGAAAAGGGAAGGGGAGTTAGAGGGGATAAGGAAGGGGTGTTAGAGAGAACAAGGGAAAGAGAAGAAACAAGTTAGTAATGAAGGATAAAAAAAGAATAACAATAAAAGTAAACAAATAAGGCAGGTAAAACAATAAAGGAAAGCAATTAAACTCACATAGAAAGAGTTATGTTATAGTTAGAACCTAGATTCCCCAGCAAAGTTGTCATTCTGTCGCATCCCATTTTTTCCTCACAAAAAGACGAGAACCTGGATGACGTTGTGGCAATAACTCTTTTAGGATTAAAGTTAAAAGAGTCGCCACCTAATAATTGGATGGATTAGGACGCCATTCTAAAACTCTGTCTAAGGCTAAGGTCAAATCAATCAGAGAACGGGTAAAGGTTCAAGTTACATCTAAGGGAAGATATTAGGCACCCCTCGAGGTCCACAAAGGTGGGTCCTGACTGTATCTCTTATTTATGGAGGGATTTAACAAATAGAGGTCTCTTATTTTGAAAATCTTAATTAATTCTAAGTGGGAATTTAAACAAGTAAGCAAGTACATAAAATAAATTTAACTACCCCAAGCAATCTAAAATAAATAAAGAGAAAATACTATAATAAACGAGTTATTATTCCACTCGGATCAGTTTTCTCGGCTTTTATTTTTCGAAAGACAAAATAAGATTTTGCCAATTTAGCTCGCATGGCTTATTTAAGCCTAAGGATGAAAACCAAGGTTCCTTTCTATTGAAACTCGAGTTTCAGATCATCATTTTCAAGTGTCCTATATACCCATATCGCCCTTTTGAGTTGATTTATTTATTTTATCCAAAAGGCGCACTAAAAAATGAAAAAATCGAACCGTCTCCCTAAAGTGCCTAACGTCCCTTTTCATGTCCAAGAGGTATTAGACTGTTCTAGTTTTGGAGGTTCTAGACTAAAAAGGAATTTAGGGCTCATATAGGACCTTGCATCATACAAAACACATAAGGACACCAATTAGCACGTAAAGTCTCAAACAGCCTCCAAAAATAATTATTAGCATGCTTGAAAACACAAACTAAAATGCAAAATTCATTATGTTTGTATCACAATAACAAGAAAAAGATTTCATATAGGCATGATTTTCTAAATAACTTTAACTTTTTTTAAGAGACAATGAGCATGACACTCATTTAAATTTCCCATAGGCGTGTTTTCTAATAAAAGAATGTTAAAAAACCTAAGCATGTTTTCTAAGCAATGAAGATATTAAATTCCTATAGGCATGATTTCTTACATATTAACGATTCCTAAGACATGTTTTCTATTACAGAATAATAATTAAATATTTTAAAATAAAACCCTATAAACATGGTTTCTATCGCAAATATAGTATTTAAGAATAAAGTCCTAAAACATGGTTTCTAACTATAGGACTAAAACAAAAATTTAATTAACACACTTATTAACATGATATTTAGGTAATCAAGTTTAAAAGACCTAAGGGCATGATTTCTATACCTTCAAAATTATTTAAACCTAGAATATGATTTCTAATAATTTGGCAAGAATCAATTAAACCTAAACATGAATTCTAAAACACATAAAAATTAAACCTAAGAACATGTTCTCTAAGGCACATAATATTAAAATATGATTTATAAAAGAAGACTAAAATCCTATAAACATGTCATCTAAAAAAGACATATTTAAACAAGACATAAAAAACTAAACATGATATCTATGGCACATATCTTAAACAAGATCCTATGAACAAGTTTTCTAAAAATAGAAGTCCTAAAATGTGATCTCTAGGCATAATAGATGAAAAGAAGAGAAAAATATTTTTCTCTATAATAGTACTCGTCCTAAACTTATTTAAAGATCCTAGATGAAAATTTGCCTAAGACAAACAAAACAGCATGTAGAAAAAAAAATAAAAAATTGAAAGAAAAGCAGTTAGCATATAGTTTTCCCTCCCTCTTTATACTAGATCCCCCAGTTTTCCCTATATGATTATTAGATCGATTTTTGTCAAAAAATAAAAATACAACATTTAAACAAAAAAAAAATCTTTGATGGTCTCTCCAAGCCCACCCTGCGACTCTTTGCACCTTGACTTGAACTCCAAAAACCTGCTAAATAGAGTAGCTTACGAAAAATAATAATATGAAAAAAAAACTTACCAGTCAGCAAAAGAGAGTGACAAAATTCATAGAGATTGAGAGCGTTAATCACCACCTTCTTCTTCTTTCTTTCTGTTTTCTTTTTTTATTTTAAACAAAAGGATAGCAGAATGTGTGTGTGTGTGTGTGTGTGTGTGTGTGTGTGTGTGTGTGTATTCTGAACGTGCAAATAACAAAGTGTTTTGTGAGAGGATGTGAGTTTTTTTCCGATCAATATGAATGAAGGAATACCCTTTTATAGTGAAACTAGCCAGATAGCAAAAAAAGGAAAACAAATCAATTAACCTAACTACTATTACCATAAAAAGAAATGGGGCCAATCAAGTCTGATTTTACCAAAAGATATGCAAGTAAAATATTTTATTTTTAGGAAAATAAATATTAAGACTTCCAATCAATCAAAATTAAAAAAGAGGCAGTAATATACATTTTTCATGTATGTTAATCCTATTATACTAATCTACCAAGAATATAGGATACACACCGCAAAAAAAAAGTTTTTTTGCTTCCTTTTAAACCCGAAGAAATCACGAACAAATTAACTATTTTCCAATTCATATCAAACTTATGGGACTAATATTAACAAAATTAACTATTTTAAACTTCGTATAAAATATAGGACTGAAAATTAACAAAATTAAATAAACTAGCATATGCAGGAATCAACCCTTTCCTTTTTTCAGAAGAGTAAAACGGGCATAAATCAAATTAATTCTTAATTCAATCACACATAGAAAATAATGCATAATTAGAGGAACAAATAATTTGTAGGAATCAAAATCAAATACTTAGACATAATCTAAATAGATTCACACAGCAATAACAATGAACAAGAGAGAGACAATTAGCCCAAGATTCGTACTATGGCCGCTTAGAACAACAACTGAGAACAAGTGATGATGATCATATCGTATCCGTCATTTAACAATTAAATTAAAAATTCTTATCTAAATAATATCGGCTTGCTCCTGGTTTGGTGTTGTTTTTGACTTCTACTGGAACCCGTTGACTGCGAAAAGAAAATAGGGTTGTTGGGGTTGTTTACCGACTAAAATGGGGTGTCGGTGGTCATTTCCTGCGAAGTCAATGGGTTTTGTGGTTTTGAAGGGGTTGTTGGTTTGTTAGTAGAGGAGAAATGGAGATTGGGGGGGGGGGGGTCCGTTGCATAGGGGTTTTGGGGTCGACTAGTCAGGGTGACGGGAAGGAGGAGATGAAGAGGGGGAGATGGGTTTCACGGTGGTGGTGAGCAGGGTTTTCAAGCGAAGGATGGCGGCTGTCTTTGGTGGTGGTTTTCGTTGGTATATTTTGGCGAGAAGGAGGGGCTGCCGGGGTGCTACCGCGAAGGGGTTTTGGTGGGTCGTTGGGGTCGTTTGGGCATTGGAAAGGTGAAGAGGAGGTGTGGTTTAGGGTTTCCTAGTGGTGATAGGGTCGTTCTTCCGCGGATTTCTGAGGTAGACGGTGGGTTAGGTGAGGTGGATAGGAAAATGGGTAGGATAGGGAGGAGAGAAAGAATGGAGGGGCGGCTGGTTGGTGGTTGTGTAGTTTTTGGAATTCGGTGTGTGAGGAGAGTGGCGGTAGCTGCCATGGTTTTAAGAAAAGGAGATAGTGAAAATGAATAGGGCTTTTGGGGTCTTGTGGTGTATTTTACTAAAAAGGAAACATAAAGAGGGATTAAATCAAAGTCATTGATCAAGACAAAATGGGTGGATGGGATTAAATCTTCAAGAAGTTGGTCAGTTTTGGGAATTAAACGGGTCAAGCTGGATTTAATTAATAGAAATTGAATTGGGCATTTAAAATTATGCCCCAAATTGACCCATGAAGAATTTGGCTAAAATTGAAATGAATTTCAAGGAAATCGACTAGAACTGAAATGAATTTGGACTAAAAGGGTCGCGAACTAAACAAATTGGGATAAAATTGAGTTGTTTGTCATTTAATAATTGTACTACACATTAATATAGAATATTTTGAGATAATAAGTTTTACGTAAAGAAAACATACGCAACATTGAAATAACAGTGTAAAAATATTTGAATATTTTAAATAAAATAAAATTGCATGACACTAATAATAATAATAATAATAATAATAATAATAATAATAATAATAATAATAATAATAATAAATGCCAAAAATAATGAATAGTAATTAAAATAATGAATATTATACTATATAACAATGATAAATATAATAATAGTTTATGGTAAACATTTTTTTAAAAATATAGCGATTATTTGGGGAAAAAATTGAAAATAAACATATTTATTTAAAAATTCTCAAATTACCTATTTTAATCAAATGGAAAACAGAAAAAGGTTACAGATCGGTCAAAATTAGGTGTCAACAGTATGGACCAATTATCTTTGGTGGTGAGGAAAACATTGAACTCTATATTATAACTCACATGGTTTATGTCGGTTAATGGTATCACTCACAGAGATTTATGATTCTCTCACTCGGACTTACTTCACTAAGTTGAGCTTTGATATCCCGCAAATGAGTAAGTTTATACGGTATATGATTTCTTTAAAGGTTCCAAATATAATTTTAAGATGCATTAGCCATATTTACATTTTCACGAGCATGCTTTAAAAGATAGTTTAATATGCTTTATTTAACTTGGTCATTACATATCAAGATTTATTATTTCTCTTGCATTGCTCACATAGTTCCTTCCATGTACTAACACATATTTCTTTTGCTTATATTATATTATAATATAATGTAGGATTTGATGATCATTTGTATCCTGTTTAGGCTATTGCAAGTCGTCAAATATCACTTGATTGGTAGGTACTCATGCATCGAGGGCAAAAGAATATGAGTTTTAAGTTTTTTTATATGACTTTGTTTGTTATGTTAAGGGCGAGCTATGCCCTGTCATATCCCCCCCGCCCTCCAACCTAGACTAATAGAGGCATGTTAGATATTCATGAGATGTCATCATTTATTCGGTTGTTGAGCTTTGTCTTGATTTATCTAGACTTCTATTTTGAGACTTATCTTCCACGTCGTGATTTTCTAAATGATGTTTTACTTACCTTATGTATGCAATGAATGCTAATAGACTACGTTGGAGTTTCTCAAACCCTAATCGCCATGTCATATTTGTGGCATAGCTTAGGTTGTAATAGATGTCCCTTTCTTTAGGTATGATCGAGAGAAGAGATCGTAGACAAAGAAACTTGACTAAACCAATTTTTAACCAACCATATCTCCATCTTCCGAATGCTCTTGGTACGGACCTTGGGAAATTATGGTCAAACCCTGGTTTTGTTTGCTACATATCTCAGATTACATAAGAATTCAGGCCACTTGTAGTTCGAAACGCTTGATTTTACTCACGACTTTGAAAGGATTAAAAAGCTCTCCCAATATCGAATTATGGAGAAATTAGGATACTTGGGAATAAGATTTTAAGGGCCAATGTTGGAATTCAGCCGAGTTTTTAAAATTGATCTCGCCTACATATCCTAGGACTTAGGAATTAGGCTGCTTGTAGTTCGACTCTATCGATGAAGGGGAAATCTCTTATTCTGAGATAACCTCTGGTCAGGAGGAGTGACAAACAAATCGAATTATGAAAAGGAGGTTTTCAACCCTTTAACCATAAATGTGGCGCGCTTCACACCCATAATAAGAACTTACAGAGACATAATTTCCAAAACTCTCGGTATATTATCACTCGGATTGGAAGATTGTCTCCGGTGAGAGTTGAGATTATCCAAAGGAGAAATTGAAAATTAACGGACTCAAGGAAATACCCACATGCCATCTGACAGGGGTGTGGTTGGATTGTGGTGGTAGTCGCTTCCCAGATCGTGTTCGAAGAGTTTGACGCCCCTCTTCAGACTATGTTCCAGTTCGCTGCTAAGAAAGTTCCACGTTGTGCTGTATCTTACTTGATGACGTCTACACCTGTAGTTCGTTTTGAGAATTCACCCTTTCGGATGCTCTCGATATAACTAAAAAATGTTAGTAAAATCATAATTTGAATTAGAGATAGCATCTTTTACCATATTCAATATGTATTCTTCTCTTCAGCGTGATAGATAATGAATCAATATGAAGCAATTATTATATGACCCTCTCGACAACTTGAAGATAAAATAGTCTTCTCGATAATGAATATGCAATGTCCCTCTTGGCAACTGAAAAATAAAATGGTCTTGTCGGCGACGAATATGCAATGGCCCTCTCAGCAACTGAAGTATAAAATAGTCTTGTCGGCGATCAATATGCAATAACCCTCTCGCCAACTAAAAAATAAAATAGCCTTATCGGCGATAAATATATAATGGCCCTCTCGGCAACTGAAAAATAAAATAGCCTTCTGTCAGTGATGAATATGCCATGGCCCTCTCAGCAATTAGAAATAAAGTAGCCTTGTCGGCAACTGGAAAATAAAATAGCCTTGTCAGCGATGAATATGCAATGGACCTCTCGGCAATTGGAAATAAAATAGCCTTGTCAGTGATGTATATGCAAATTGGCAACTGGAAATAAAATAGCCTTGTCGACAACTGGAAATAAAATAGCCTTGTCGGCGATAAACATGCAATGACCCTCTCGGCAACTGGAAATAAAATAGCCTTGTCGGCGATGAATATGCAATGGCCCTCTCAACCACTAGCAATAAAATAGTCTTGTCGGCAACTGAAAATAAAATAGCCTCTCTCCGCGATGCATGATGAGATGGACCTCTTAGCAATTTAAAAGTAAAATAACTCCCCGCGATGCATGAGATGTGATAAATTCCTAGGGATTTGAGTGAGACAGAACTATTTATGCCTCGCTATTCTCTTGTAAATAAGACTTGCAAAAATTTTCTTGCATCCACAAAAAATTTCTTAGTTTCAAGTAAAATGATCTGTGTTGATTCTTGGTTGTCTGCTCCTCGTCTTGTCCCTTGATGAACAGCTTCGATCTCCTACCTCTTGGTAGACAGAAGGTAGCAAATATACATTTTGACAATATATTCGACATATTAGAAACAACAAATTTATAAAAGGTTTTGCGAGAAAATATCACTGCCAATTTTCATGTTACGTAAAGCTTAGATGAACATGCTCGACTTTGACATAGATTCCTTGATGTGTCGCAGTTGTCTTTGAATTCCTGATCAGGATGAGAATCCTTAAGACGGCTTTCAGATTTATAATCGATGCTTAACGAAATTTTGAGGGCAACCTCAAAATTTCTGTCCCAGTTTAGATATTGTCAGGGATCGATAGCTTATCAGAAGCACCTTGAGAATTTTTGTGATCGTTTCTCAAAAATTCTGTCCCAGTTGAGGTATGACCATGCTTTGAACTTCGATTTGTTGAAGATGGACCTCTTTATTCAGAATTTTTGAGTTCCTCTCAAAACATTTTGACCCACTTTCCTTTATGGGAGTATGACCGAGCCGTTGTGGCACCTAAGAATTCGTTGGGGAAGGAATCAGGTCAAACGTAGTTCCCCTCTTAGGAAGTAGAGAAAAAAATACAAATTTTAACTAAGAAAATAACCGAGGCCAACATAGGTCGCCTACGTATCTCATTCTTGAGAATTCAGGTCAAACGTAGTTCCAAGGGAAAAATAATAATAAGGGGATAAGGGGATGACCGAGGCCGACATAGGCCACCTACGTATCTCATTCTTGAGAGTTTAGGTCAAACGTAGTTCATTACATAAGGATAAATAAATGTAGTAATTAAATAATGCAACTACAACAGAGAAAAAGTAAAGGCGAACTCTAAACCTTCAAACGTAATAACTCTTGACAGCATCTGAATTGATTGGTCTTGGCCACTCTTCACTGTCCATCTCTGACTGAATTAATGCTCCTCCTGATAACACTTTGCAAACCATGTACGACCCTTGCCAATTTGGTGCAAACCTTCCTTTGTAGTCATCTTGACCGGGAAAGACACGTTTGAGAACCAATTATCTGACCTTGAACATTCAAGGTCTTACTCTCTTATTGAAAGCACGAATCATTCTTTGTTGATATAACTGACCATGGCAAACAGCTGTCATCTTCTTTTCATCGATTAAAGCCAAATGTTCAATTTGATTACGAACCTAGTCTACATCACTCAACTCAACTTCTTGGATAATTCTCAATGATGATATTTCCATTTAAGTGGATATCACTGCTTCTGTTCCATATACCAACAAGTACAGGGTTGCTCCAATTGATGTTCTGACAGTAGTGTGATATCCCAATAAGGCATAAGGTAGCATTTTGTGCCATCCTTGGTGTTTGTCAATCATTTTCCTTAAAATCTTCTTGATATTCTTATTGGCGACTTCTACGGCTCCATTCATTTGCGGGAGATACACTGTTGAATTCCGATGAATGATCTTGAATTGCTCACGTATCTCTTTCATCAAGTTACTATTGAGATTTGCTCCATTATCGGTGATGATGGAATCTTGTACTCCAAAATGGCATATCAAATTGTTGCGCACAAAATCAGCTACCACTTTCTTTGTCACGGACTTATAGGAGACTGCCTCCACCCACTTACTAAAGTAGTCAATGGTAACCAAAATAAATCTATGACCATTAGAGGTAGTTGTCTTTATCGGACCAATTAACATCTAGGCCCCAAGCCACAAACGACCAAGGAGAACTCATAGCTTTGAGTTGGTGTGGAGGGACATGAATCAAATCACCATGTATCTGACACTGATGGTATTTTTGCACAAACTTGCAACAGTCGTGCTCCATAGTCATCCAAACATAACCAGCTCGAAGGATTTTCCTAACTAGAGTGAGTCCATTCATATGAGTACCACAAATGCCGGCATGTACTTGTTCAACAAGTTTCGTAGCTTTTGTAACATCACCACATCTAAGAAGACCTAGATCTAGAGTCCTCTTATAAAGAATTTTCCTACTCGAAAAGAAGTTGTTTGTCTTCCGACGTATAGCTCTCTTCTGATCGGAAGTGACACTCTCAGGATAAGTTTCGATCTTTAAATACTTCTTTATATCGAAATACCAAGGCTTTCCTTCTGGTTCTATCTCAATATGCAAACAATGGCTGGTTGCTCTCTCAAGCCTATCTCTAAAGGATTAATATACGTCATGTCTGGATGTTGAATCATCGAGGAAATGGTGGCGAGGGCATCGGCGAACTCATTCTATATCCTTGACGTGTGCTTGAACTTGATCTTTCGAAATCTTTTACACAACCTTTGTACTAGGTGCACATATCGTATGATCTTCTGGTTCTTCACAGCCCAGTCTCCTTAAACCTGATGAATCAGCAAATCTGAGTCTCCAATGACCAGCAACACTTGGACATTCATGTCTATGGCCATCCTCAAGCCTAAAATGCAAGCTTCATACTCAGCCATGTTGTTGGTACAACACCAAAGTTTTGCGGGTTGATACTAAGACAGATTCTGATACTAAGACCGTTCCAATGCCATTACCTTGGCAATTCACGGCTCCATCAAAGAACATTCACCAACCAGGGTATGTCTCGAAGATGTCTTCTTCTGCAAATGATATCTCTTCATCGGGGAAGTAGTTTTTGAGTGGTTCATAATCATTGTCAATGGTGCTTTCTGCAAGATGATCAGCTAAAGCTTTTCCTTTGATTGCTTTATGAGTTACATACACGATGTCGAACTCACTCAATAGCATTTTCCACTTGGCTAGTCTTCTTGTTGGCATCGCTTTCTAAAAGATATATCTCAATGGATCCATCTTCGAAATGAGGTATGTAGTATAGGAAGACAGATAGTGCCTCAACTTTTGAGAAACCCAAGTCAAAGCACAAGAAGTCTTCTCCAAATAAGTATATCGAGATTCATACGGCATGAACCTCTTACTCAAATAGTAGATCACTCATTCCTTTTTCCTAGTTTCATCATGCTGGCGCAGCGCACATCCGAATGCCTTATCAGAGACAGACAAATACAATAATAGTGGACTTCCTTCTAGTGGAGGTACCAATACCGGTGGATTAGACAAATAGCTTTTAATAGTATCAAAAGCAATCTGGCATTCTTCATTCCAATTTGTCAATGCATCTTTTTTCAACATCCTGAAGATAGGTTCACAAATCAATGTAGGTTGGGCTATCAACTGACTAATGTAATTCAATCTCCCCAAGAAACTCATGACCTCTTTCTTCATCTTTAGAGAAGGAAAATCTTGAATTGCTTTAATCTTAGAAGGGTCTAACTCAATACCTCTTCGACTTACTATGAATCCCAGCAACTCACCGGCAGCCACTACAAAAGCACATTTGGCAGATTCAACTTTAGGCAGTATCAACGTAGGAAGTCAAATAATTTCTTCAAATGAGCTAGATGATCCGAACTCTCACGGGACTTGATGATAACATCATCCACGTACACTTCAATCTCTTTGTGAATCATATCATGGAAAAGAGTTGTCATAGCTCCCATATAAGTAGCTCCTGCATTTTTTAAACCAAATGGCATCACTCGATAATGGTACACACCCTAGTGTGTGATAAAAGCTATCTTTTCTACATCTTCATCCATTAGAATTTGGTGATTTCCTGCAAAACAATACAAGAACGATTGCATATCATGCTTGGCACAATTATCAATGAGAATGTGGATGTTTGGTAATGGAAAATCATCCTTGGGGCTGGCTTTGTTCAGATCTCTGTAATCAACACAGATCCTTATCTTTCCATCCTTCTTAGGCATTGGAACAATATTGGCCAACCAAGTAGGGTATTGCATCACTTCTACCACCTTGGATTGTATCTGTTTAGGTAACCTCTTCCTTGATTTTCAGACTCAAATCTGGCTTGAACTTATGAGTCTTTTGTTTCACCAAACTGAATTACGGGTTGATTGGCAACTTGTGAGAGATAATATCGGTGCTCATACCTGGCATATCCTCATAGGACCTAGCAAACACGTCCATGTATTCTTTGAGCAAGCTAGTGAGTTCTCCCTTCTGAGCATCCTTCAAATGGACACTGATTCTGGTTTCCTTGACACATTCTGCATTCCCGGATTCGCTGTCTCAATCTCATCTAGATTAGGCTTATCCCGATTCTCAAATTGTCTTAATTCCTAGGAAAGATGTTCGGGTACTATAGTTCTTTCATCGTATTCATCAAGCTCATTGTCACCTACTTTATTTTGTTCATTCAGCTTTTGACATGACATGACATTAGCAGGTTTAAAATTATTTAAACTGAAATCATAAAAAAACATAGTTAGATAAGAAGTAATTGAAATAATAAGATGAATAGTAAGTGTGATTTGAAATAAATGGAAGCTTTCATTTAAAAGAAAGTGCAAACTTTTGCCATGACCATGGGTCAATCTGCCTTTTGAGATATTACGGGAGAAATTAAAACGAAATCAAACAGGAGTGAAATAGCAAGGTAAAAGATGGGTCACAAGCCTCTGCCGGACTGCCACCTATTTTTAAAAACGAGTAATTTAGCAATTCTTTATCTACCAAGACAAGTAAGGTATCAGCAACGAAGTGGATGTCTCTCTCAACTCTTGGCAATCCGGTTCTGTACCTCAAACACCTAATATTTGGGTTGTTTCATCATCATAAATTACATCAATTTCTTCAAATAGGTCCCAGATCCCTCCCCCAAGACCATCGTCACCTATGAATTCTCGTACTGGAAACGACTGATACAAGTGTGGTATTGGTCAGGCCAAGGATCGATCATCCTTTTGATTCTGCATCTCCCATCATCTTCCCCCAAGAAAGTATATCCTAAGCCGAATCTTGACTATTTTGCTGGCAATGGAATAGGCTCAGTAATACCCTGCAAGTGCTTCCCTAGCCCAAAACCAGGTTCAAACCCATTCCTCAACATCATTATGGATATCATCTTATAAACAGCAGGCATAGGAGGTCCCGACGTCCAGTCGTCTTCGGTAACGTTCACTATTTCAACTGCGTAGAAATTTGATCCTCTAGCGACATTATCGATGATGGTCGCATACACATTCGAATGGCTTTCCTCACTATAAATAACCACTTCACGTTCATTCCAAATGAACTTCATCATTTGGTGGAGGGTAGAAGCCACAGCTCCTTCCATATGGATCCACGGTCTTCCTAACAACATGGTCTAGCTAGTAGCTATGTCCATCACTTGAAGTTCGACAACGAACTCAGTGGGTCCCATACAAATTGTTAGATTCACTACTCCTAGTGTATCTCTCCGGCCATCGTCAAACGCTCTCACATTAACTTGGCTCTGCTGGATTTTCTCCACATCATAGTTCAGTTGCTTAAGAGTGGATAGAGGGCAAATATTCAGTCCAGATCCATCGTTGATCAAGACACGATCTAGAATCATATCTCGATGCTTGACTGTAACATGAAGAGCCTTATTATGCAGTGCTCACTCGAATGGTAGCTCTTCATTGCCAAAGCTGATATGATGACCCTAGGTAACCTAGCTTATCATGGATGCCAAATTATCGTTGTCATTCCTACAAGCACATAAGTGTCCTCTAATGCTCTCATTAATGCCTGTCTATGATGTTATGAATTCATCAGTAGTGGCCATACAGAAATCTGGGCGGGTATCTTCTCCAAGTGTTTCACGATGGAATACTCCTGAGGCCGCATTCTTCTCCAAAATTTTTCCACCTCGGCTTCACTTATCGGCCTATGAGTTCTTCTACCTGCTCCCTGAATTGATTTCCCCGTATCAATGATCTCGATATCAACCTTCTTGTTAGGAATTCCTTTTGGTATCGTAGCAATCACTTCACAAGGTATCAAAATCTCCATCTTTGGCTTCTCAGTGATACTTAGAGATGCCACACTCTTTTCTAAACTTACAATGCCATCTGGCACCATTTTCTTAGTTGTACACCAATCTTCTCCTCTCTCAATCAAACCGGTAATGTTCCCTCCATGGTCAGATAAAGGATTCTTGTTGACATTGGGAGCGATAGTCCGCATGTCATGATCAATTAAGTACTGGATTTTATGTCTCAGATTTATGCAATCCTCAGTGTCATGTCCAAAACTATTAGAGTGGTAAGCACAAGTTTGATCACTCCTGAAGAAACGAGAATTAGCATGCATGGCTTTCGGAGGGGCAAGCTGGATCAACCCTACAACTGACAATCTTTCAAATAGCTTTGTTTAACTTTCGACGAGCGGAGTGAACACCCTAGGGGGTTTTTTATCTGCATTTGGGTGAGGAAGGTTATAGTTATTTTGTGGAGCTGGAGGCACTCGATGGTAATTGG